>JAOTQR010088100.1:0-34419 GCA_025774065.1 Solanum ossicruentum
GCATATGACTAGGCCGTTGGGGCCACGGTATTTAAAGTATGAGACATGACCACACTTTAATTTACATAGTCTACAAATCCTCTAAATAAGAGAAAAATATTTGATAATGGTCAGGACAGGCCCCGCCTCGACTAACTGTACAATACACACATGTAAGCTCTAAACATTCACAAAGCCCCGAAGCAACCTGGAGCTTAGTAATAGGAGTTGAATGTCCTATACTCCTACTGGGGAGATCTACTAGCACCTGTATCTGCAGCATGAAATGCAGGTCCCCCATAAGGGACGTCAGTACGAAATAATGTACTGAGTATGTAATGCAGGATATATCGTATATTAAGTAACAACTCAAATGAAACTGTACACTGGTGTAACATAAGAGACCACCTTTAGTTATACTGTGGGATCATGTACTTTATGTTCTTTATATTACTTTACCTTTACTGTAAAATCTGTGCACAACTGTAAAACAAATGACCAACTGATCAGTGGTGAATTGTATCGGGTTTGTCCCTGGCTAGGTGTTACTTCCACCCCTCGGGCTACCACCTATCAAAAATTGTATACTGTATCTTTCAATTACTTTTGAGATGATTCTTTTGGTGGTAACAATATTGAAACTGTAGGACTGTATATGTAGCATATGACATATAGATAATCATATAAGATAACATGACAATGAAAAAGAGTACGTTACACAAATAATGAAATGCGTATGAAATGAAACAACTCGTGAACTTTATCTAGTAACAAGAACTCATGTAACAAGCATGTATGCATCTTTGAAAGTGACTATGTATGGAAGCATGTGAACATGTCAAAGAATGGAGGAACGATTAACAGTTGTGTCGGAGTTGGCAAATGCCTTTATGTACCAAGGAGAGGTCTATGTTTCATGCCAAATGATACGAATTCAAGTAGCCTTACATACCTCGTTGTATGACCTGGTTACTATCTCGAAATAACCTTCTCTTCCTTCAAATACTTATCTACAATGTAGTAGATGATAAAACTATTATTAATAGCCAATAGATACACCTTGGCAGCCCAATTACATAATAAAACAACACACGGGCAGCAAACATTTAATTAGCGACATCAAGGCGTTTCTTCAACCTTTTCACCTAAAACCGTATTTTCAAACAACCATTCTCATGTACATGTCATATATATCTTGTTTAAGACTCTTGACAGTCTCACAACAGCCTGCATAGCACAACGCATAACAATTTTACACAACCTAAAAATGGACAGCATAACGTTACCTTCCTTCGCTGTATTTCGACGTCGACAATCCCAAACCTATTCCAACTTTAACCAAACTGGTCCAGCAACATTTATACATACGTACAGCCTTGAACTAGTCCCAAAACAGTAGAAAATCAGTCATTAAGGATGTGAGGCAATAGCCTTCTATCCAACAGTCCACAAGTTCCAATCAACATTACACTTAAGATAACACAATAAAACGCGCTTGTTAAATGCAACCAAAATCACGGCAGCAACTTTAGGATAATGCCTATAACTCAAACCAGGTTACGGACACCAAGTTCTCTTCATAATACAGCCCACAAACCCTAGAGAAGTCACTAAAACAAACGGGAAAATGTGCAGCAACTTTCTACACACATGTTGTCCAACAATTTCAGCAAGCATAACTAGCATCTATTTCTTGTTTTTCCTGATGAAAATATACTAAATACACAACTATAATTACTTACCTTTGTCTTCAAGGTTTAGAGGCTCCTTAAGAACCCTATAAAAGTCATTTGGCTGCTTCACAAAGTTGAGAGGAAATTTAGAGAGCAAATCTGATTTTTGTGTAGTCAAGTTGAGAAAGGACTTTTGGGAGCTGCTTTGACCCTTTTTTATGGTTTTTTTGGCCGACCTAATGAGCCATTATCAACCTTCACCAAGGAGGTGATGCAGCTCCTTTCTCCTTTCATTTGGTCCTTTTGGGGCTTCAAATTGGTTGGACTTGGGCTGCCTACTTTCAGCTTTCTTCTTACTTAGGTTGGGCCCAAAGTATCCAAGAACTTGTGATATCTTAGGCCCCTTTTGATATCCTCCTTGGGCTGGTCATGTAATCCATTTATGATGCTAAAACATGGGCTAAAGTTACAGCCTTAACCCAGACTTTATTCATAATCGAACTTGGACAAATTCGACGTCGAGGCTCGTCTCCGTTTAGCTAGCAATTTTAAGCTAAGCAAGCAGGAGACTCACCTACTTGCTTTCTAAGTCCTACAAGCACCTCAATTCTCTCACCTTGTTTAAGGCTGTAATCTCCTCAATTCGACACGAAACATGTATAAACTCGACCCTCTTAAGCGTTAGACACACATATAGCCCATTAACACGAGATTCAAGCCTTTTAAAAATTAGGCTAATTTGACCAACCCATGTCATGTTTCATTTGCATTGTACTAGTATTGTAAGGTGTGGGGTGTTACACGTACTTAGTATATTTAAATGTATTAATGCATACTCTATGCCTATAGGATATCACCATCTAGGAATCGGAGCCCGCTTGAGCATCTCCACCCACGTGGCTAGTACGGTCTCACTCATGCTTGCTGGTGAGTCCTCCATTCTGAGGATGTTGCTTATGATCTCATGCTATGTTCTAAGACTATCTTTCTTTTATGTATGTATTAACTATGACGGTGAGCCCGGTTGCTTGTCTTGACCCATGCTCTTATCAATGTAGTAGAGGTGTTGTTGGACATCTTATGTATTATGCATGAGCTTTGACTCACGTATGATATTCAAGCTATTTATGTATAAATCTTTCTCTCCCTTAGTCCCAATTTCCCTTATTTATGTTTCTTATGTTGTTTTACGTTGCTTTTGTGACCAAGGATATGTAATAACTATGAGGCTTGTTTGGGGTTCCATCAAGTTCCCCATTCGCCGGTCATGTCTAGGCCCTAGGATTGGGTTATGACATTATCCAAGAGTTCCCTTAGTCTCGTTTCCCTTCTTTATGTCTCTTGTTGTCGATGTTTTTCTTCCGCGACCAAGTATATATGATTGATATGATAAGAGGCTTCTTTGGGATTCCTTCGAGTTCCCCATTCGCCATGTCATGTCTAGGTCATAGGCTTGGGTCGTGAAGAACTTGGTATTAGAGCTTTAGGCTGTTAATGGTCCTCGAAATCCAACACATTGCATCGATTAGAGTCTTGTTCATGGTTGTGAAGTGCACCACAACTATGAGTAAGAGGCTGTGAGGCATTTTAGGAAATGTTTTCCTTCTTCATGATCTATGTCATGCTTTAGGAGTAAGGCAAGGCTTTTCCTCTAACGAATGTTCTTTGCTATTCTAGATCATGCCAATTCCAACAGGAAGAAGTGCCTGTACTCCCGAGGAGCAATCGGCCCCTCCAGCTTCTAAAGCTCCTCAAGATGGGGGAGTGGCTTATGATGAGTTTCGAGATGCTATCACTATGTTGGCCCATGCTATGACTAATCAAATCAACCAAGGATCCCAAGCCCCTCAAGCTCCTACTCCGGCTTCAAGGGTGAGAGATTTTACTAGAATAAATCCACTAGAGTTCCATGGGTCCAAGGTGGATGAGGATCCACAAGAATTCATTGATGAGTTGTATAAGGTCTTGTCCATTTGGGGGGTTAATTAGGAGGAAAAGGCAGAGTTGGTCTCCTACCAACTCAAAGGGATGGCTCAAATTTGGTTCACTCAATGGAAGATGGAGAAGGGGAATAGTGATGCTATCCTTTGGAAGAGTTCAAAGCAACATTCCTCAACTGGTTCTTTCCTATTGAGCTAAGGGAGGCGAAAATGATGGAATTTATGAATCTAGAGTAAGGGTCTATGAGTGTGACAGAGTACGCCCTCAAGTTCAACCAACTCTCCAAGTATGCCCCAAAATTGGTTATCGAGCCGAGGTCTAGGATAAATAAATTTGTATCGAGTGTGTTTGACTTGGTTAATGGGGAGTGTCATACTGCCATTCTGATAGGTGATATGGATTTTTCCCAACTCATGACTTATTCCCGAACATCTAGAGGGGGTAAAGCTTAGAAAGAGACAAAGTGGTGAGGCCATAAGGCTCGTCTTAAAGGTGGATTCCCAAATTCCAAGGGTGGACGATTTCCTCAAGGCCACAAGTTCCAAGGCCAAGGTCTTCCAATGCTCTTAATAGGAGATTTGCTAATGATAATCAAAGATTCTGAGGTGGTGGTGGTGGGGTGCCAAATCCTAGGTGCCCAATGTGTGAAAGAAATCATAGTGGTCCGTGTTCGAAGAATTCTAATGCTTGTTTTGGATGTGGCGAAGTGGTTCATAAGGTGATTGATTTTCCACATGCACAAAGCAAAGGTAGAGATGGTCATCCACAAGGCCAAGGTGCAAATGCGGGTCCAAAGGAAAGAAGAGGCCAACAAGGGGGTGCTCCAAGGAAAAATAGATTTTATGCTCTTCAAGGGAGACAAGGGGTAGATGAGGTACACAATGTCATCACCGGTACTTTAAAGGTTTTTTATTTTATGTGTATGCATTGATAGGCCGGGTGCTACTCTTTCTTTTATTACTCTCTTTTTGGCCAAAAAGCTTCATGTTGGCCCCAAATTATTACGTGAACCTATGAAGTGTCTACCCCCATTGGTGAGTCTATTATTTCTAAAAGAGTTTATAGAGATAATCCCGTATTCATATTGGATAAAATCTTTCCTTATGATTCTAGTGAGTTAGACATGGTGAATTTTGATGTCATTCTTGGGATAGATTGGTTGCATGCCTAATATGCTTTTATTGATTGTAGAACTCGTAGGGTCAAATCCCAATTCTCTAATGAGCCCGTCCTTAAGTGGGAAAGTTGTGGTGTGGTGGTCAAGGATAGATTTATTTCTTGCATTAAAGCCCAAAGGTTGATTTCTAAGGGTTGTCTCTATCATCTTGTGAGGGTTAGGGATGTTGAGTCCAAAGTCCTTCCTATAGAGTTGGTTCTGGTGGTTAATGAGTTCCTTGATGTCTTTCTCGATGAGCTTCCTGATGTTCCTCCCGAAAGGGAAATAGACTTTGGTATAGATATTCTTCCCGTTACTCAACCCATTCCTATTCCCCCTTACCTTATGGCCCTGGCAGAGTTGAAGGAGTTGAAGGAGCAATTAAGGGATTTGTAGGAGAAGGGTTTTATAGTCACTTGGGGTGCGCCGGTGTTATTTGTGAAGAAGAAGGATGACTCTCTTAGAACGTGCATTGATTACCGATAACTTAATAGAGTCACCATTAAGAATAAGTATTCTCTACCAAGGATTGATAACCTTTTTGATCAACTTCAAGGGGCTAGTCACTTCTCTAAGATTGATCTTCGGTTCGGGTATCACCAAGTGAAAGTGAGGGGGTGTCACATTCCCAAGATGGCCTTCTGAACTAGGTATGGGCACTTTGAGTTTGTGGTGATGTCCTTTGGGTTGACGAATGAACTAGCTATATTCATGGATCTTATGAATAGGGTCTTTAAACCCTACCTTGACTTTTTTGTGGTGGTTTTTATTGATGATATCTTGATTTATTCCCATAGTGAGGAGGAGCATGTGAACCACTTGAGGGAGGTGTTGAAAAAATTAAAGGAGGAAAAGTTGTATGCTAAATATGAAAAATGTGAGTTTTGGTTGATGGAGGTTGCTTTCCTAGGGAATGTGGTGTCAGGAGATGGCATTAAGATAGATCCCAAGAAGAAGGAGGTGGTTAGAAATTGTCCTAGACCTTTGATACTAGCGGATATTAGAAGTTTCTTAGGTTTGGAATGTTACTACAGGAGGTTTGTAAATGGGTTCTCTTCTATTGCTTCTCCTATGACTAAGTTGACACAAAAGAAGGCCAAATTTGTGTGGACTGATGAGTGTGAAAAGAGTTTCCAAACTTTGCAAGATAAGCTTGTCTCTACTCCTATCTAGTCTCTAGCGGAAGGGTTTGTTGTATATTGTGATGCCTCAAGAATTGGTTTGGGTTGTGTTTTGATGCAAAATGATAAGGTGATAGCATATGCCTCTAGACAACTTAAGGTGCATGAGAAGAATTATCCAACCCATGATCTTGATTGGCGGTCATTGTATTTTCTTTGAAAACTTGGCATCATTACTTCTATGGGGTCCATGTTGATGCGTTTATCGATCATAAGAGTCTCCAATATGTATTCACCCAAAAAGATCTTAACTTGAGACAAAGAAAGTTGTTAGAGCTCCTTAAAGATTATGAGTGTGCATTATCACCCTGGCAAAGCTAACGTTATGCCCAATGCTCTAAGTAGGGTGTTTATGGGTAGTCTAGCTCATGTTGATGATAGTGGCAAAGAGGTGGCTAGAGAGGTCCATTGCTTGGCTAGATTGGGAGTTAGGTTGGATGAACTAAATAATAGTGGTGTAGTGGTTGTTGATGGTTCTAAGTCTTCATTGCTTGAGGAGGTAAAGGCAAAGCAAGATCTTGACTCCTCCTTGCTAGAGTTGAAGGCCTTGGTGGGAGATGGTAAACAGTGGATGTTTTCACAAAAGGGGAAGATGGTGCCCTTAGGTACCAAGACAGATTGTGTGAGCCTAGTGTTGATGACTTGAGAAAGAGGATTTTAGATGAGGCTCATAATGTGTGACCCAAGCCTAGCGCCTAGATGTGACACGACGAATGGGAACCCGAAGGGGATCCCAATCAAGCCTCTTAACATATCATTACTCATCCTTGATCGCGGAAGCAATTAAACAAAAATAAATGAATCGAAATAAGGGCATAGTGACTAAGGAAAACCTTCATTTCGTAAAACATAAATAGAGTCAAAGAGAGTCAATCTTATAGAACCATTACATAACTTGTCAACAACACCTCTAAACATAGAACTTAGCAGGGGCCAAGACAAGCAACCGAGCTCACCCTTATAGTCGAAGCACACAATTAAAAAGAAAGAGAGTCTTTATACATAGCATAAGATCAAAGACATTGTCCCTGAAATTAAGGACTCACCAACTTGCTTCGTAGAGAAATCATACTATCCACATGGAGGAGGAGGATGATCAAGTGGAGCTCCGGTCCCTATATGGTGACATCATCTAGGAATAGAGTATTCGTTAGTATGTTTGAATGTACTATGTAGTTAGTATGCAATGCAACAAGAGATAGGGAACATAATCAAAATGCATAATTAGACAATAAATGAGCATATAGTAATATGGCACGCATTAATGATGTTTATAGTAAAACATGCTTATATAGAATATTTTACATGTGTAGGAAGAGACCATTATTAGTAACCAAGGCCTACCACCTCCTTGGAGAGGCGATTGAGGTACAAACCCCCCAACATAGTTGGACGGGCCTACTACCTCCTGGCGAGGCAATTGAGGTACAAACCCCCCCCCCCAACATAGTTGCACGGGCTTACTACCTTCCGATTAAGGCAATTGATGTGCAAATCCACAAACATGGTTGCATGGGCCTACTACCCTCCGAGCGAGGCAATTGATCAACTTCTAACACTGTAGATGTCATTCATGAAATCAACACATATACACATGTATTTCATCATCATAAAATCACTTAATGCATATACCATGCATTAGGCTTCAACAACTCAAGAAGCATAACCGAACATTTTATCAATCACTTGGCGGGTGTGTAATGATAGTGTAAAATCATGCAATTAAAGAGTGAAATCATGCAAGAAAACTAAATGTAAAACTAGCCACCAACACTTGGTCATACCCTCATGCAATATACATCAAAACCCTTCATCAAATCTCAAGATAGATCTAAGATTCAAAGCTCAAAACATGCTTAAACAGTCACACTTTTACAAAACCCCAACATAGTTCATAGTGAAATTCATGATAGAAAACCCACAAGTAAAATCAACTTAGAAACTAGCAATTTAGGTAAAAAGGAAGCGTGGGCACTATGGATGAAATGATCCAATAGTTGAAACCCACATACCTTAGCTTTGGAGAATTTTTCGATGAAGATTGGAATGGAGACTTGAAGCTTGAATGAAATCCTTAAAATCCAGAATGAGTTTGGAACCCTTGATTTTGAGTAAAATATTTGTCAAAGTATTTCAGATAGTATTGGAGAATGTCTTGTATGATATGAAGGTAAAATATTGCTAATATAGGTACCTTTACGCATGGGTAAACTTAAGCCCAAGACCCAAAAGCCTTGGAGCGAACAAGAAAACTGTGCAAAAATAATACTGGTCCACGATGGAGGCGTGTTGTGGTACTATCGCGGACAGGAACTGGATAAGCAAAATTATGGATTTTCAAATTTTGATACGGTTTCTCTAAACTTGGGGTTTGACCCATTTCCCAATCAATTTTGCCCCCTGATCAAGAATATGAAGTCGAATTTTTGATATCATTTACGGATTTTGATATATATGGAAATTATTATTCTGGACACTTCCGAGGCACATTTTCGGCAACTTTTTGGGGACTTTTGAATATCTCCCCCTTGGGAACATTTGTCCTCGAATGTCAAAGAAATATATACAAGAAGAGTAATCATAAGGAAATCAGCCCCGATAATGCACTTAAACATAGTTTCGAAAATCTCAACATAAGTGTCAAAATCACCATGAACTTGTCAACATAAACATGAATGCATGCAATGACATAAGGGCTGATAGGTGAGACAGAAATCACACAGAAGATTTAGAATTAGTACCTTAGGCTTGAGTAGAATGGAAGAGATCTCAGCCTCCCATGTAGCACTTTCGACTTGTTGACTCCTCTCAACGGAAGCCATATTCTTATTTCTCAAACTCTTCACATGTCTATCCAAAATCTCTACTGGAACCTCTTCATAAGTCAAGTTGTCTTCAACAATACCCACAACATCTAATAGAACAATAGCACTCGGATCACCCATACATTTCCTCAACATGGATATATGAAAGACCGAATGAACCAAGTCTATTGCACTAGGCAACTCCAACTCATAAGCCACCTTTCCAATCATCCCCAACACCCTATAAGGACCCACAAATCATGGACTCAATTTACCCTTCTTACCAAAATGAACCACACCCTTCATAGATGAAAACTTCAAATAGACCCAATCATCAACTTTAAATTCAAGCTCCCTTCTCCTCACATCAGCACATGACTTTTGACGACCTTCGGCTATTCTCATTCTCTAATCAACCTTACCTTCTCCATAGCCTTCATGACTAGATCCGGACTAAATAAGCTATTTCTCCCACTTCAACCCATCCAACCGGTGATCTACAAAGCCTACCATAGAAGGACTCAAAAGGTGCTAGAATGAAAGCAATTATTATAAGAAAACTCAATCAATGGAAGATAATCATCCCAACTACCCTTAAACTCCAAAATACAAGCTCTCTAAGCATATACTCAAGAGTTTGGATAGTTCTTTCGGCTTGGCCATCTTTTTGAGGGTGAAAGGCTGTACAAAGCTTACCTTGGTACCAAGACCTCTTTGGAAGGACCTCCAAAAGTGTGCAGTGAATTGAGCACCACAATCTGACATGATAGACAAAGGCACCCCATGCAATCCAACTAACTCATAAATGTACAACTTAGCATAGTCTTCGGCCCCATAAGTACTCTTAATCAGTAGGAAATAAATCAACTTTGTCATTCTATCAACCACAACCCAAATAGAATCAAAACTCTTTCTAGTCTTAGGCAACCTAACCACAATATCCATGTTAATTTCCTCCCACTTCTAAGTAAGAATCTCTATATCTTGGGTTATGCCACTCGGCCTTTGATGCTCGACTTTCACTTGTTCGCAACTATGACAACCGGATACAAACTTGGCAATGTCTTTCTTCATACCTCCCACCAAAACACATCCCTCAAATCCCTATACATCTTGGTAGAACCTGGGTAAATAGAATAGGAAGAATTACGAGCCTCATCAAGAATCTTCTATCTCAAGTCCTTAATACAAGGCACACACAACCTACCTTGGTACCTGAGGGCACCATCTCCCCCTTGGGAGAAAATCTCCACCTTTCCCTCTCTCACCAAAGACTTTAATTCTAACAAGGAGGGGTCAAGATCTTACTTTGCTTTTACCTCATCAACCAATGAAGACTTTGAACCATCAACAACCACAATATCACCATTATCAGCCTCTTCTAACCTAACCCCCAATCTACCCAACCGATGGATCTCTCTAGCCACCTCTTTGCCTCCATTATCAACATGAGCTAGGCTACCCATAGACACCCTACTTAAAGCATCCTCCATAATATTAGCATTACCGAGACGATAGTGACATTCATATCATAATTTTTAAGAAGTTCTAACCACCATCTTTGTCTCAAGTTGAGATCTTTTTGAGTGAACACGTATTAGAGACTCTTACGATCGGTAAACACATCAACATGCACTCCATACAAATAGTGACGCCAAATTTTCAAAGCAAATACCACGGCGGCCAATTAAAGATCATGAGTAAGATAATTCTTTTCATGCAGTTTGTCTAGAAGCATAGGCTATCACCTTAACATTTTGCATCAAAACACAACCCAAACCTATCCGGGTGGCATTATAATACACAACAAACCCTTCCAACCCTTTTGATAGAGACAAGATATGAGCGGACACAAGCTTATCCTTTAAGGTCTGGAAACTCTTTTCACACTCATAGGTTCACACAAACATAGTCTTCTTTTTAGTCAACTTAGTCATGGGAGAAGCATTAGAAGAGAATCCATTCACAAACCTCCGGTAGTAACTCGCTAAGCCCAAGAAGCTTCTAATATCCGATGGAGTCAAAGGTCTAGGCCAATTCTAATCACTTCTATCTTTTTAGGATCCACCTTAATACCATCACCCGACACCGCATGACCTAGAAAGGGAACCTCTTTCAACCAAAATTCAAACTTTTCATAGTTGACATACAACTTCTCTTCCCTCAATTTTGCAACACTACCCTCAAATAAGCCACGTGCTCCTCCTCACTATGAGAGTAGATCAAGAAATCATCAATGAAAACCACAACAAACATATCAAGGTAGGGTTGAAAGACTCTATTCATAAGATCCATGAAGATAGCCGGTGCATTAGTCAACCCAGAAGACATAACCACAAATTCATAATGTCATACCTAGTGTGGAAGGCCTTCTTGGAAATGTCACACTCTCTCAACTTCACTTGATCATACTCGAATCGAAGATCAATCTTAGAGAAGTGACTAGCCCCTTGAAATTGGTCAAACAAATCACAATCCTCGGTAGAGGGTACTTATTCTTTATGGTAACCGTATAAAGTTGTTGGTAGTCAATGCCCATTCTAAGAGGCCTATCCTTCTTCTTCACAATCAACATCGGTGCACCCCAAGGTGATTGGATAGGCCTAACAAAACCCTTCTCCAACAAATCTCCCAGTTGCTCCTTCAACTCCTTTAACTCCATCGGGGCCATGCGGTAAGGGGGAATAGAAATTGGTTGAGTATCGAGAAGAAGGTTTATGCCAAAATCTATTTCCCTTTAGGGAGGAACAATTGGAAGTTCATTAGTAAAGACATCAAGGAACTCATTTACCACCAGAACTGACACTACAGGAAGGACTTTGGACTTAACATCCCTAACCCTCACAAGATGATAGAGACACCCCTTAGAGATCAACTTTTCAGCTTTAATGCAAGAGGTAAACCTACCCATGACCACCACATCATGACTCTCCCACTCAAGGATGAGTTCATTTGGGAATTGGAACTTGACCCTACGGGTTCTACAGTTAATAAAGGCATAATATGTATGCAACCAATCCATCCCAAGAATGACATCAAAATTCACCATATCTACCTCAACAAGATCACAAGGCAATATTTTATGCAAAATGCAAATGAGACAATTTCTATACATCTTTCTAGTAATAATAGATGCACCAATAGGAGTAGACACCTCATAAGACTCACACAACAATTCGGGCTCAAGATGAAACTTTTTGGTAACAAAGGGGGTAACAAAAGAAAGAGTGGCACCGAGGCCTATCAATGCATACGCATCAAAGTCAAAGACTTTTACATACCGGTGATGAAATCAAGTATATCCTCAACCCATTGTCTCCCTTGGAGTACATAGAACCAATTGTGCCTTGGGGCACCACCTTGTTGATCTCCTCTCCCCAAAGGAAACGCATTAGCACCCCGACCTTGTGGATGAACACACTTACCCTTTTTCTGGTTACGAGGGTAATCCATCATCTTGTGGCCTACTTCCCCACAATTATAGCAAGCATTAGTAGCCCTCAAGCATGGGCCACTATGACCCTTAGCATATTTTGGACACATAGCATTAGGCCCCATACCACCACCACCTTGGACCCTTGGGTATCATCGGCAAACCTTCTATTAGGAGCATGAGAAGACCCATGGCCTTGAAGAAACCGGCCACCCTTGAGACTTTGGAACTTACCATCAAAGCGGGCCCTCTTGGCGTCATTACCTCTTCTCTTTATCAACTTCTCCCCCTCTAATTGTTCGACATAAGTCATAAGGAGGGACAAGTCTATGTCACCAATCAACATGGCAGTATGACATTCTTCACTCACCAGATTGGATACACCCATCACAAACATGTTCATCCTAGACCTCGGGTAGGCAACCAAGTATAGGGCATATTTAGAGAGTTGGTTGAACTTGAGGGCACACTCTCTCACACTCATAGATCTTTGCTTCAAATTCATGAACTCCATAATTTTGGCCTCCTTAAGCTCAAGATGAAAGAACCGATTGAGGAGAGCCACCTTAAACTCCTCCCATAGAACCACATTGTTGTTCCCCTTCTCCTCCTTCCATTGAGTGTAAAATATTTGGGCCACCCCCTTGAGTTGGTAAGCCGCCAACTCTGCCTTCTCTTCCGACCTCACACCCATGATAGCCAACACTTTGTATACCTCATCAATAAACTCTTGAGGGTCCTCATCCACCTTAGACCCATCAAACTCCGGTGGATTCATCCTCATAAAGTCTCTCATCCGAGATGTCAGAGTAGGAGCATGAGGGGCTTAGGCCCCTTGATTGACTTGATTAGCCACAACTTGAGCTAGATAGGTGAGAGCATCCCAGAGCTCTCCATGAGCCGATAGTTCCTCAGGTGTGCGAGCTTTTCTTCCTCTTATGTTAGGCATGATCTAGCATAGCAAAGAATAATCGTTAGGGGGGAAACCTTACCTTAACTTTTTATAGCACGACATAGAGTAAGAAGAAGGGAAACATTTCCTAAAACATCTCATAGTCTCTTACTCATAGTTGTGGTGCACAACAAAATTATGAATAAGACTCTAATCAATACAGTGTGTTGGACGTCAAGGACCATTAACAACCTAGTGCTCTGATACCAAGTCTGTCACGACCTAAGCCTAGGGCCTAGATGTGACACGACAAATGCGGAATCCAAAGGGGACAACAACCAACACTCTTAACATATCATTATACATCCTTGGTCACAGAAGCAATTAAACAAAAATAAATGAATAGAAATAAGGGCATTGGTACTAAGGAAAAACTTTCATTTCATTAAATATCAAGAGAGTCAAGCTTATAGCATCATTACATAACTTGTCCAACATCTCTAAACATAGAATTTAGTATGGTTCAATAAAAGTAATGCGGCTCACCCTCATAGTCAAAGCATACAATTAAAAGGAAAGAGAGTCTTTATACATAGCATAAGATCAAAGACATTGCCCCCGAAGTTGAGGACTCACCAACTTGCTTCATAGAGAAATCGTACTAACCATGTGGAGGAGGAGGAGGATGATCAAGTGAAGCTCCAATCCCTACATGGTAACATCATGTAGGCATAAAGTATTCATTAGTATGTTTGAATGTACTAAGTATGTAGGATGCAATTCAACAAGAGATAAGCGACATAATCGAAATGCATAATTAGGCAATAAATGAGCATATAGCAATATGGCATGCATGAATAATGCTTGTCGTAAAACATGCTTATATAGAACATTTTACATATGTAGGAATGTACCATCATTAATAACCAAGGCCTACCACCTCCTTGGCAAGTCGATTGAGGTACGAACCCCCAACATGGTTGCACAGGCCTACTACTCCCGAGGGTGGCAATTGAGGTACAAACCCCCTAATATGGTTCCACGGGCCTACTATCTCTAGAGCGAGGAAATTGAGGTACAAACCCCTCAACATGGTTGCACGGACATACTAGCTCCCGAGCGAGGCAATTGAGGTACAAACCCTCCAACATGGTTGAACGGACCTACTACCCCCTGAGCGAGGCAATTGATCAACTTCTAACATTATAGATGTCATTCATGGAATCAACACATATATACAACTCTTTCATGATCATAAAGTCATTTAAATCATATACTATGCATTAGGCCTTCAACAACGCAAGAAGCATTAATCGGACATTTTATCAAACACTTGGCGAGTGTGTCATGCTAGTGTAAAACCATGCAATTCAAGAGTGAAATCATGCAAGAAAACTTAATGTAAAAGCACCCACCAACAGTTGGGGATACCCTCATTCAATATACATCAAAACCCCTTATCCAATCTTAAGATAGATCTAAGATTCATAGCTCAAAACATGTTTAAACAATTATATTTTTACAAACCCCCAACATAGTTCATAGTCAAATTCATAATAGAAAACTCATAAGTAAAATCAACTTATAAACTAGTAACCTAGGTAAAAAGGAAGCTTGGGCACCATGGATAAAAGGACCCAATGGTTGAAACGCACATACCTTATCTTTGGAGAATTTCTTGATGAAGATTGGAATTGAGACTTGAAGCTTGAGTGAAATCCTTAAGATCCGGAATGAGTTTGGAACCCTTGATTTTGAGTAAAATATTTGTCTAAGTGTTTCAGAGAGTATCAAAGAATGTCTTTTATGATATGAAGGTGAAATATGGCTAAGTATAGGTATTTTTACGCATAGGAAGACTTAGGCCCAAGACCCAAAAGCCTTGGAACAAACAAGAAAACTGTACAAAAATAACAATGGTCCGCGATGGAGGCGCATCACGGTACCATCGCAGACAGACACTAGATAAGCAAAATTATGCATTTTCAAATTTTGATATAGTTTCTCTAAAATTGGGGTTAGACCCATACCCCACTCAATTTTGCCCCCTGTTCAGGAATATAAAGTTGGATTTTCGATATCACACATGGATTTTGAGATATATGAAAATTATGATTTCGGACAATTTCGAGGCATATTTTCGGGCACTTTTTTGTGGTCACATAATTCTTCGTATTCTATTAACCCTGATTTTACAAAGATGTATAGAGATTTGATGAGATTATACTAGTGGGGTGGTATGAAGAGAGACATTGCCAACTTTATATCTGGATGTCACAATTGCCAACAAGTGAAGGTCGAGTGGCCTAGCCCAAGATATAGAAATTCCTACTTGAGAGTGGGAAGAAATCAACATGGATTTTGTGGTTTGGCTGCCTAAGACTAAGAAATATTTTGACTCTATTAGGGTTGTGGTGGATAGAATGACAAAGTCGACTCACTTCCTACAGGTCAAAACTACTTATGGTGCCGAAGATTATGCCAAATTATACATTCATGAGTTGGTTAGATTACATGGGGCGCCATTGTCTATCATTTCGGATTGTGGTGCTCGATTCACTTCTCACTTTTGGAGGTCCTTCCGAAAAGGTCTTGGTACCAAGGTAAAGTTTAGAACAACCTTTCACCCTCAAACAGATGGCCAAGCCGAGAGGCCTATCCAAACTCTTGTGGATATGCTTAGAGCTTGTGTTTTGGAGTTTAAGGGTAGTTCGGATGAACATTTTTCACTTATTGAATTTGCTTACAGTAATAGCTACCACTCAATCATTGGTATGGCTCCTTTTGAAGCTCTTTATGGTAGGCATTGTAGATCCCCAGTTGGGTGGTTTGAAGTGGGGGAAATATCTTTGCTAGGTCCAGATTTGATGGAAGCCTTGGAGAAAGTGAGCTTGATAAGGTAGAGGTTTAAAATAGCCCAAAGTAGGCAAAAGTCATATTACAATGTGAGAAGGAGAGACATTGAATTTAGGGTTGGTGATTGGGTTTACTTGAAAGTTTCTCCCATGAAGGGTGTAGTCCAATTTGGGAAGAAGGGTAAATTGAGACCAAGGTTTGTTGGTCCTTATAGTGTGTTGAGTAGGATTGGTAAGGTGTCCTATGAGTTGGAGTTTCCCATTGGTATGAATATGGTTCATTCGGTCTTTCATGTGTCCATATTGAGAAAGTGTGTGGGTGACCCTAGTGCTATTATGCCCTTGGATGTTGTAGGTGCTGTAGAAGATAATTTGACTTATGAGGAGGTCCCGATGGAGATTTTGTATAGACAAGTGAAGAGGTTGAGAAACAAAGATGTAGCATCTATCAAGGTCCTTTGGAGGAACCAACAAGTTGAAAGTGCAACACGGGAAGCCGAGGCAGACATGAGAAAGTGATACCCAAATCTCTTCCACTTTACTCAAGCCGAAGGTACTAATTTGAATTCTCCTATATGATTTCAAGTCTTAAGATTTAGTCTTTATGTCATTTACATGCATTTATGTTTATGGTGATTTTGACAGTCATGTTGAAGTTTTTGAAATGATGTATAAATGCATTTGTTGCATTCATATGTCAGGCTGAAATCTTCATGATTACTTCTCTTATGTACGCTTCTTTGACATTCAGGGGCGAATGTTCAATCCTAGGGCCTAGACATGACCAGTGAATGGGGAACCCGAAGGAAACCCAAACAAGCCTCATAGCATATCATTACATATTCTTGGTCACGAAAGGAATTAAAATGACAATGAGAGATAAGCATAAACAAGGGAATTGGGACTAAGGGTAAACTTTTATATCATAACATAAAGAAACAAGAGAGTCAAGGCTCACAACATAGATATATAGTATGTCCAATAACATATCTACTACATAGACAAGAACGGGGGCCACGAGAAACAACTGAGCTCACCCTCATAGTCAATACATAAGTAAAGAAAAGATAGTCTTAGTACATAGCAAAAGATCATAAGCACGTCCCCAGAATAGAGGACTTACCAACAAACTTGAGAGATAATCGTACTAGCCATATGGAGGAGGAGGATGATCAAGTGGTGCTCAATTCCTACATGGTGACATCATGTTGACATAGAGTATGCATTAGTATGGTTGAATGTACTAAGTATGTAGGATGCAATGCAACAAGTTATAGCAACACAATCGAAATGCATAAGCATAGGCTTGAGTACATATAGCAATATGGCATGCATGGAAGATGCTCGTAGTAAACCATGCTTATATGGATCTTAAAGTAAGTGTAAGGAGTGACCATTCTTAGTGCAATCCAAGTCCTACCACCCTCTGGATAGGCGCTTGAGGTACAAACCCCTTCATGAGGTTGATGGAATACAAATCCCCCAAAAAAGTTGTGGGTACAAACCCCCAACAAGGTTGATGGGTATAAACCCCCAACGAGGTTACCTAGGCCTACCAACCCCCGAGCTAGGCGATCGAGGTACCAACCCTTCAACAAAGTTACCTATGCCTACAACCCCCCGAGCTAGGCTTGGTCATCCCCAACACTATAGATATAATATCATATATATGTATACACACACACACTTCTTTCATCATCATATACATACACTCCTTCATTATTCCATCATCATTTCATTATCATATAGTCATTCAACTCATATGATATGCATAGGACTTTCAATTCCTTAAGAAACCATAACCGGACATTTATCAAACACTTAAAGGATGTATAGTGCTAGTGTAAAACCATGCAATTCAAGAGTATTATCATGCTAAGAAATTCAATGTAAAATCATCAATAGATACTTGGTAACACCCTAAAGCAATATACATCAAAATCCTTCATCAAATCTCATATTAGATCTTAGATTCATAGCCCAACACATTGTAAAACAGTCACAATTTTAGAAACACCGACATAGTGTGTAGTGAAATTCAAAATAAGAAAGACCCATTTATAAATCAACTTTGAATCATGCAAATTTTGAGCAAAAGGAAGTTTGGATATCATGGGTGGAAGGAACCCATGAATGAAACCCACATACTAAAGCTTTGGAGATGAACTTGATGAAGATTGAAGATGGAGACTTGAAGCTTGGGAGGAAATCCTTAGCTCCAGATGGGGTTTTAAGACTTGAATTTTAGGAGATGAAATGTTGGTTAAGTGTTGAATGAGTATTGAGATATGGTTAGAATGATACAAGGGCGAAAAATGACTAAGTATAGATATTTTCACATTTGGAAAAACTTTGGCCCAAGACCCAAAACCCTTGGATCGATATAAAAATCACTGGTAGAAAAATACATAGGTCCACATCTGGCGGACCTGTCGGGAAGGCAAGATTTACATAGGTCCACAATGGCTAAGCGTCGTGGTACCGTCGCGGATCAATTCTGAATATCAAAAATTATGAAAAATGAATTGTTTGCTCTTAAATCAGAGTTTGACCCACTTCCCACTCGATTTGACCCCCTAACCAAGAATACGAAGTACAAATTTCGATATTACGCACTAATTTTGAGATATATGGAAATTACGATTTCAGGGACTTTCGAGGCATATTTATGGGCATTTTTTGGAGTCGTTACAATATCTCCCCCCCGGGAACATTCGTCCTCGAATGTCAAAGAGACGTATATGAAAGATGAAAACATGAAAACCATTAGCCCACATAAGGATGCAATAATGCACTTAAACGTCATTTCAAAAATCCTATCATAAGTGTAAAATCATCATGAACTTATCAATTTAAACATGAATGTATGCAATGGCATAAGGGTTGAACTTAAGACTTGAGATCATATAAAGGACTTAGATCGACCTTAGGCTTGAATGGAGTGTAAAAGGTAAGGATATCGCTTTTGTATGTCCACTTTGGCCTCCCAAGTAGCACTTTCAACTTGTTGATTCCTCTAAAGGACCTTAATGGAAGCCACGCCTTTGTTCCTCAATCTCTTCACTTGCCTATCCAAAATCTAAACTGTAACCTCTTCATAGGTCAAGTTATCTTCAACAACCCCACAATATCAAGAGGTACAATAGCATTCAGATCACCTACACATTTTTTCAACATGGACACATGAAACACCGGATGAACCAAATCAATTTCTCTGGGCAATTCCAACTTGTAAGCTACCTTTCCAACCTTTCTCATAACCTTATAAGGACACGCATATATTGGGCTCAACTTTCCCTTCTTATCAAAATGGACTACACCCTTCATGGGTGACACCTTCAAATAGACCTAATCATCAACTTTCATTCAAGCTCCCTTCTCCTCACATTGGCATAAGACTTTTGACGACTTTGGGCTGTCTTCAACTTTTCCCTAATCATTCTAACCATCTCAAGAGCCTCCATAACCAGATTTGGTCCTAACAAGGACACTTCACTAAACTCAAACTACCCAACCAGTGATCTACAATGCCTACCATAAGGAGCCTCGAAAGGAGACATAACGATGCTAGAATGATAGCTATTGTTGTAGGCAAACTCTATCAATGGGACAAGATCCTCCCAACTACCTTTAAGCTCTAATACATAATCCCTAAGTATTTCCTCAAGTGTTTGGATAGTCCTTTCGGCTTGGCCATCCATTTGAGGTGAAAGGTCGTAGAAAGCTTAACTCTTTTGCCAAGGCCCCTTTGGAAGGACCTCCAAAAATATGAAGTAAATTGAGCTCCGTGATCCTATATGATGAACAAAGGAACCCCATGTAACCTCACCAAGTCATGGATGTACAACCTTGCATACTCTTCAGCCCCATATATGGTCTTAATCGGTAGAAAGTGAGTCAATTTTGTCAACTTATCAACCAAAACCTAAATGGAATCAAAACCCTTCCTAGTCTTGGGCAACACTAACCACAATGTCTTGGGTTAGGCCACCTGGCCTTTGATGTTTGACTTTGACTTATTGACAACTATGGCAATCAGACACAAATTTTACAATATTCTTCTTCATGCCTCCCCACCAATGCACCTTTCTCAAATCCCTATACATTTTAGTAGAACCGAGGTTAATTGAATAGGAAGAACCGTGAGCCTCATAAAGAATTCTGTCTCTCAAACCATCAACACAAGGCACAAACAACCTACCTTGGTATCTAATGAACCATCTCCCCCCTTGGAAGAAAACCTTCACTTTCCCATCACCAACCAAGGCCTTCAATTCTAGTAGGGAGGGATAAAGATCTTGCTTAGCTTTCACCTCCTCAACCAATGAAGATTTAGAAACATCAACAACAGCAATACCGCCATTATCCACTTTCCCCAATCTAACTCCCAATCTAGCCAAACGATGGACCTCCTTAGCCACCTCCCTCTCACTACCATCAAAATGAGCTAGGCTACCCATAGACAACCTACTCAAAGTATCTGCCACCACATTAGCCTTACACGGATGAAAATGCACACTCATATCATAGTCCTTAAGGAGCTCTAACCATCTCCTTTGCCTCAAGTTAAGATCTTTTTGGGTGAAGACATATTCGAGGCTCTTATGATCGGTGAACACATTGGCATGCACCCTGTATAAGTAATAACACCAAATCTTTAATGCAAATACCACGGCGGCTAGTTCAAGATCATGGGTGGGGTAGTTCTTTTCACGCACCTTGAATTGCCTAGAAGAATAGGCTATGAACTTACTATTTTACATTAGAACACAACCCAACCCAACTCTAGAAGCATCATAATACACAACAAATCTCTCTAGCCCATTCGGTAGAAACAATTATATAGGAGCAGACACAAGCTTATCTTTCAAAGTTTGGAAGCTCCTCTCACACTCATCGATCCACACAAACTTGGCCTTCTTTTGAGTCAATTTTGTCATAGGGGAAGCAATAGAAGAGAAACCATTCACGAATCTCTGATAATACCCTGGTAATCCCAAGAAACTTCTAATGTACGACGGGGTAAATGTTCTAGGCCAATTTTCAATCACATCCGTCTTTTTAGGATCCACCTTAATACCATCCCCTTACACCACATGTCCTAGGAAGGAAAACTCCCTCAACCAAATTAACACTTTTCATATTTAGCATATAGCCTCTCCTCCCTCAATCTTTGCAACAGAAACCTCAAATGAGCCCTATGCTCCTCCTCACCACGAGAATAGATCAAAATATCATCAATGAATACAATAACAAATGAATCAAGGTAGGG
Organism: Solanum ossicruentum; assembly: GCA_025774065.1. Lineage (NCBI taxonomy): Eukaryota > Viridiplantae > Streptophyta > Magnoliopsida > Solanales > Solanaceae > Solanum > Solanum ossicruentum. Next base: position 21,187 of record JAOTQR010088100.1, read on the forward strand.
TTTGAAAACCTTATTCATAAGGTCCATGAAGATGACCGATGCATTGGTCAACCCAAAAGACATCACAACAAACTCGTAATGCCAATACCTAGTCCGAAAGGTCATCTTGGGAATATCGCACTCCCTCACCTTCACTTAACGATACCCAAGTCGACAATCAATTTCTAGTCCTTTGCAATTGGTCAAATAAATCATCAATCTTGGAAAGAGGATACCTATTCTTGATGGTGACCCTATTAAGTTGCCAGTAGTCAATACACATCCTAAGGGACCCATCCTTCTTTTCACCAACAACACCGGTGCAGCCCAAGGTGATTGGCTAGGCCTAATAAATCCCTTCTACAACAAGTCCCTCAGTTATTCCTTCAACTCCATCGTGGCCATACGGTAAGGGGAAATAGAAATGAATTGAGTATCGGGGAGGAGGTCTATAGCAAAGTTTATTTCCCTTTCGGGAGGAACACCGGGAAGGCCATTTGGAAATACATCAAGAAACTCATTTTCAACCGTAATTGACTCTATGGGATGGACCTTGGACTCCATGTCCCTAATCCTTACAAGATGGTAAAGACACCCCTTAGAGATCAACTTACTGGCCGTAATACAAGATATGAACCTACCCTTGACCACCACATCATGACTTTCCCACTCAAGGACGGGTTCCTTTGGGAATTAGAATTTGACCCTACAGGTTCTACAATCAATAGAAGCATAGTATGCATGCAACCAATCCATCCCAAGTATGACATCAAAATCAACCATGTCCAACTCAACAAGATGACAAGGCAACATTTTATGGAAGATGAAAATAGGACAACTTCTATAGACTTTTCTAGCAACGACAAATGCACCAATAGGAGTAGACATCTCATATGACTTATGCAATAAGTCAGGCTCAACATGGAACCTTTTGGCAACAAAGAGGGTAACAAAAGAAAGTGTGGCATCCGGATCAATCAATGCATACTCATTAAAGTCAAAGATTTTCAACATACTGGTAACAACATCGAGGACCTCATCAACCCCTTTCCTCCCATGCATAATATAAAACCAGTTGTGCTCTGGGGCAGCATCTTGTCCACTACCTCTTCCCAAAGGAACCGCATTAGCACCTTGAGAACGAACCTCCTCACCCTTATTACAATTTTGAAGGCAATTTATTGCCTTATGCCCCATTTCCCCACAACTATAACAAGCACCGGTATCCCTCGACCATGGGCCACCATAACCCTTACCACACTTCAGACATAAATCAATAGGAGCCAGACACCTACCACCTTGGGCCCTTGGTAAATCATTTGCAACCCACTTTTAAAATACATGAGAAGAACATTGGACTCAATGGAATCGACCACTCTTTTGGAACTTACCCTCAAAACTGGCCCTCTTGGCCTCATGACCCCTTCTCTTCCTCAATTTCTCCTCTTCCATTTGTTTGGCATAGGTCATCAAACGTAACAAGTCCATGTCATTAATCAACATGGTGGACAGACACTTCTCACTAACAAAGTGGGAAACACCCATCACAAATTTATTCATTCTCAACCTTGGGTCGATAACTAAGTGATGAGCAAACTTTGAAAGTTGGGTGAACTTTAGGGCATACTCCCTCACAGTGATAGACCCTTGTCTCAAATTCATAAATTCCACCAATTTAGCTTCCCTAAGTTGAAGGGGAAGAACCAATTAAGGAAGGCCACCTTGAACTCTTCCCATAAAACCATATTGTTGACCCCATTTCCTCCTTCCATTGGTTGTACCAAATTTGTGCCACCCCTTTGAGTTGGTAGGCCACTAACTCCGCCTTATCCTCCGACCTCACACCCATGATAGACAAAATCTTGTAGAACTCATCAATGAACTCTTGAGGGTCCTCACTCACCTTTGACCCATGGAATTTTTGGGGATCCATTCTCATTAAGTCTCTCACTCAAGAAGCCGGTGTAGGAGCATAAGGGGCTTGGGCCCCTTGATTGGCTTGATTAGCCACAACTTGTGCAAGCAAGGTGAGAGCATCGCTAAGCTCTGCATTGGTCGTTGTGCCTCAGGTGTGCAGGCTTATCTTCCCCTCATGTTAGGCATGATCTAGCATAGCAAAGGACAATCATTATGGGGAAAAACTTTAACTCTAGAAAACAACTTAGAACATGAAGAAGGGAAACATTTCCTAAATGCCTCATACATAGTTATGGTGCATAACACAACCATGAATAAGACTCTAATCAACGCGGTGTGTTAGGATCTAACAACCTAGTGCTCTGATACCATCTTTGTCACAACTCAAGCCTAGGGCCTAGATATGATCGGTGAATGGGGAACCTGAAGGAACCCCAAACAAGCCTCATAGCATATTATTACACATCCTTATTCGTGGAAGCAATTAAAATGACAATGAGAGATAAGCATAAATAACAGAATTGGGACTAAGGGTAAACTTCTATATCATAACATCAAGAAACAAGAGAGTCAAGGCTCATAGTATAGATATATAGCATGTGCAATAACACCTCTACTACATGATAAGAATGGGGGTCATGACAAACAATCGGACTCACCCTCATAGTTAAGACATAAGTAAAGAAAAAATAGTCATAGTACATTGCAAAAGATCGTAAGCACATCCCCGGAATAGAGGACTCACAAACAAACTTGAGAGACAATCATACTAGCCATGTAGAGGAGGAAGATGATCAAGCGGTGCACCAGTTTCTACATGGTGATATCATGTAGGCATAGTGTATGCGTTAGTACATTTGAGTGTACTCAGTTTGTAGGATGCAATGCAATAAGTGATAGCAACATAATTGAAATGCATAAGCATAAGCAATGAGTACATATATCAATATGGCATGCATGGACGATGCTCATAATAACCCACGCTTATATGGATCATAAAGTGTAAGTAGTGATCATTCTTAGTGCAATCCAAGGCCTACCATCCCCTTTGATAGGCGCATGAGATACAAATCCTTTCATGAGGTTGATGGAGTACAAAACCCCCAACAAGGTTGATGGAGTACTAGCCCCCAACAAGGTTACCTGAGCCTATCACCCCCGAGCTAGGGGATCAAGGTAATAACCTCTCAACAAGGTTACCAGGGCCTACAACCCCCCAAGCTAGGCTTGGTCGTCTCCAATACTATAGAGACAATATCATATATATATATATATATATATATATATATATATATATACACAAACACACACACTCCTTTCATCATCATATACATACATTTCTTCATCATTCCATCATAATTTCATCATCATATAGTCATTCAACTCATAATACATGCATAGGACCTTCAATTCCTTAAGAAACCATAACCAGAAATTTTATCAAATACTTAGAGGGTGTGTAGTGCTAATGTAAAGCCTTGCAATTCAAGAGTGTTATCATGCTAGAAAATTCAATGTAAAAACCATCAATAGATACTTGGTAACACCCTCAAGCAATACACATCAAAACCCTTTATGAAATTTCACATTAGATCTTATATTCATAGCCCAAAACATAGTAAAATAGTCACAATTTCATAAACCCCAACATAGTATGCAGTGAAATTTATAATTAGAATGATCAATTTATAAATCAACTTTATATCATGCAAATTTTAAGCAAAAGGAAGCTGTGATATCATGGGTGGAAGGAACCTATGAATGAAACCCACATACCTTAGCTTTGGAGATGAACTTGATGAAGATTAGAGATGGCGACTTAAAGCTTGGGAGGAAATCCTTAGACTCGGATGAGGTTTTGAGACTTGAATTTTAGAAGATGAAATATTGGTTAAGTGTTTGAATGAGTATTAGGATATGCTTAGAACGATATGAGGGTGAAAAATGGCTAAGTGTTGATGTTTTCACATTTGGGAACACTTAGCCCAAGACCCAAAAGCCTTGGACCGAGATAAAAATAATTGGCACCAAAATACACAGGTCCGCGTCTGGTCCGCGACGTGGACCTATCGCGAAGGCAAGATTTACACAGGTCCGTGACGGTTACGCGTTGCGGTACCATCGCAAATCAATTTTGGAAATAAAAAATTATGAAAAATAAAATCGATAATCGTTTGCTCTTAAATTGGGGTTAGACCTGTTTCCCACTCAATTTGACCCCCTGATCAAGAATAGAAGTCAGATTTTTGATATCACACATGGATTTTAAGGTATACAGAAAGTACTATTTTGGGCACTTTCGAGGTACATCTCGGACACTTTTTGAGGTCGCTACATGTTCCTAAGGGAGAGATATTGAAACGCCCCAAAAATGTGCTTTGAAAATGCCAATAATCATAATTTCCGTATATCTCAAAATCTGTGCATGATATCAAAAATCTAACTTTGTATTCGTGATAAGGGAGCGAAATTGAGTGGAAAATTGGTACAACCTGGGTTTTAGAAGACCCGTAGCGAATATTTTCGCCAAATTTTGCAATTCTAGTAGGTATCCGCGATGCTTCCGCGACGTAGACCCGTCGCGAAGGTGTGTTTGAACTTCCTTAATTTTTCCTGTTTGGCTTAAGACATTGGGGTCATAGCCCCATGCCCATTTATGCATAAAAACACCTATACTTAGTCATTTTTTTAACTCTATATCACTCAAAGCATTCTCAGAACCCTCTCTAGCACTTAACCAAATATTTCATCCAAATTCAAGTGTCTCAAGCTTAATTCTGGATCTCAAGATCTTCATTCAAGCTTCAAGTTCTCTTCAAATCTACATCAAGGAAATCCCCAAATTTGAGGTGTGTGGGTTTCAACCATTGGGTCCTTTCACCCTGGTGCCCAACCTTTCTTTTTATGAAAATTGCATGTTCCCAAGTTGTATTACTTATGGGTATTACTTATTATTAATCATGAATACAAACTATTTTGGCGTTTTATGAAATGTTGATTGGAAACACATGTCTACCTATTTCAAGCTTATACTATGAGATGGTTTGTCTATTATGATTATGCATGTTTTGGGCTATGAAACTATGATTTATTATGAGTTTTGATGATGGATTTCAAGGTATCTTACATGAGGGTTTTACTATGTGTTGGTGGGTTGATTTTACATTAAGTTTCCTCACATTATTTAACTCTTGAATTGCATGATTTTGAACTAGCATTACACACCCAACAAGTGTTTGATAAAACGTCTTAACAAGGATTCTTGAGTTATTGATGATCTATTGCATGGTTTACAAGTCAAGGGACTTTATGATGATTAAGGGATTGTATGTATATATTGAATTCATGAAAAGTATCTATAGTGTTGCAAGTTGACCACACCTTGTTAGGGGTGACATACCTAATCACCTTGTTGAGGAGGTGACATGCCTTGACCACCTCGTCGGGGGGTGACATACCCGTACTACCATGTCGAGGGGTATGTACCTTGACTACCTTGTCGGGGGGTGACATGCCCGTACTACCACGTTCAGGGGTAAGTACCTCAATAAACTTCCAAGGTTCTGACATGCCTTGGATTCCAAATAATAGTTGCTTGGTCTATGATTATGGTGTCCTACCACACATGTACTGTGTTCTATGCAAGTTATATGATTTACAAGCATGTTTTACTTCAAGCATTGATCATGCATGCTATATTGATATTATACTTATCCATTGCTTATGATTATGCATTTTGACTATATTTAGTCTTGTTGTATTGCATCCTACATACATAATACATTCAAACGTACTAACACATACTCTATGCCTACATAGTGTTACCATGTAGGAACTGGAGCACCTCATGATTATCCTCAATGTGGCTAGTTTTGGCATCTTGAAGATAAGCTTTTGCAAGTCCTCAAGTTCGAGGACACTAGCTATGCTACTCTTGCTTTGATTATCTCTTTATGTTGAACATTTGATACTATGAAGGTGAGCCCGAAAAGTGTTTTCGCCCCTGCCCAATCTATGTTAGAGGTGTTTGTGGAACAATTGATGTAATTATGCTATGATGTTGACTCTTGAATGTTCTATGGTTATCCAAGACTTCTCTTAGTTTTGTTTCTCTTTTTTATGTTTGTTGTTATTGATGTTTTGCTTTCGTGACCAAAGATGTGTGATTGATATGCTAAGAGGCTTGTTTGGGGTTCCTTCGGGTTCCCTATTCGTCGTGTCACGTCTAGGCCTTAGGCTTGGGTCGTGACAATGGGCACAAACTGATTTTGCAAGAAAATTAATTTTGTCATTAATAGGATGAACTAGCATTGTCACTTATGCTAAACAAACTCATTATCAACCAATTAAAAAGATAAGTATCAACACTAGATGGATACAAAACAATTTTGCAAGAAAATCAATGTTGTCATCAATAGGATCAACTAGTGTTGTCACTTATGCTAAACAATTCATTATCAACAAGTTATAAAGATAAGTGTCAATACTAGATGGACACAAATCAATTTATAAGAAAATCAATTTTTTCATCAATATGATCAACTAGTGTTGTGACCTATGCTAAACAAACTCATTATCAACAAATTAAAAAGTCAAGTGTCAACACTAGATGGACACAAATCGATTTTGCAAGAAAATCAATTTTTTCATCTATAGGATCAACTAGTGTTGTCACCTATGCTAAACAAACTCATTATCAACAAATCAAAAAGCAAAGTGTCAACACTAGATAGACACAAATTGATTTTGCAAGAAAATTAATTTTATCATCCATAGGATGAATTAGTGTTGTCACCTATGCTATACAAACTCATTATCACTAAAGCATACTCTAAATATTTATTCAAACAAGTCATTACATATCAAATTAACCATAACCAATCATTATATATCTAATATATATACACAATAATTAAAATTTTGTCAAAGTACCTCGACTTTTTCAATTATGCTCGGAGATGGAGGGGTTGGAGGTACTACGTTTGGCGCCGGCGAATATTGAAATCTTAAATTTCAAGTACAATTAATATACAAATTAAACTTTCAATAATCTAGAGTCGAGAATTTTTACAAACCAAAATAATATTTTTAAGTACTTATTTAAAAAAAATTAAAAATTTCATGTTGTAATAAGTTCAACTAAAGATATCCTAAAGTTCAAATTAAGAAAATTTTAAAGTTAAAGGTCTAAATTCAAGTTCGAATTCACATACCCTACAATAATAGTTCAACATTGCTAAAGTTTATATTTACTTAGTAAAAACTACAATTTAATTCTTAAGTATGTAAAGTTCTAACATAAAAGTTCAACAAAAAAATTCTTAAACTTAAAGTTCAAACTTCACAACTTAAAGTTCATTTGTATATCCTAAGTTCAATATAAAAATTCCTAAACTTAAAGTGCATAATTTTCTTTTAAAGGCTACAATTTCTAAGTTCCAAGTTCAAGAATAGAACATTTCTAACTTCTAATTAGTTTTTATACAGTTTTAACTTTTACCTCCAAAAAACACAAATTTATTAAACCCCTAAAATCTTCATTCACTAAATCACAATTACATGTACAAACTAATTATATTACTAATATTGTAACTTCAACAACCATTCAATTCCAACTAAAATATACCTTAGTTAAATTTCATGCAAAAGCCTCAATTTCAAACTAAAACACTAAAATATTCATCCACTAAATCATAATTAAATAAGCAAACTAAATATGTTAACAACATTCTAAGTTCAACAACAATTCAATTCAAACTAAAATATACCTAATTTACAATCACATTCTAAAAATCCTAATTTCAAAGTAAAATCCTAAAATATTCATTCAATTCACTAATTCACACAAAATATACAAATCAGCTAAAATCAATACAACAATTTCATAATCCAATTTTTGAAAACTAAAATTCACCCAATTCATGATCTAATTTCAAAAATAAAAATTAAAAATATAGCCATAAAATCAAAACAACAATTTCATTCATATATTCACAATCAAATACACAAAGTAAGTGTTTTATCATCATAATATTAACAACATAAGCAAAATAAGTTAAAAAAAATAACAAAATATATAAATTATAAACAAGAAAAAAATAATTTTAAACACTATAAGTGGAGTAAAAAAGGAAAAAATATAGTCCCTTAGGGTGAGGGGATGGTGGCAAGGACTAGAGCCTGCGGCAACGCAAGGCGAGGGAAGGGGCAACGAATCAGTGGGGAGAGGACGGGAGGGTAAGTGAGAGAGAAAGGAGAAATGAGGGAGAAAAATAGGTGGGGTGTTGATATTTTAAGGAGGAGCGACAAACTGCGTCACTCAGTCCATCGCCCCTCATTTAAATTGGTTGATTGATTTCGACAAAAAAGCGACGAAGTGAGCGACATTGTCCCTCACTATTTTTTTAAAAAAATTAAAATGTATTTGTTTATATATCAAAAATAATTTTAAAAATTATTTAAATATTTTATAAAAGAGACAAAAGACATCTCCTAGTTCATCATCATCACTTTTTTGAAATTAAAAAAAAAAATAAAAATAATTGCGACAGATGGCATTGCTTTTTTTATTTAATAATTAAATATTAATTAAAACTTATTACAAGATTCCGCTAAAAGAGTAATGGACTTATAGACACTGTCTGTCGTTTTTGTTAATTAAAAACTAAAACGAACAAAAATTTACACAATGACGGACTGTGTCCTTTAGTCCGTCACTTTTTTGTCCATCGTTTTTTCCCAGCTTTAGTAGTGTATGGGGGTTTAGGTCATGAAACTTTGAAATCCCTATTTGATATCAGTCTTGTTCTATAATAATACAAAACTTGTAAGTGATTAATTTTTTTAGAAAAAAAAAACAAGTATCAAGTACTTCCCTCATTTAAGAAAATATGAACTTTTTTCCATTTTAGTCTATTTCAAAAAAAATAACTTCTTTTCTTTTTTAATAATATTATAATTTCAACTTTTCACATGACATGTTTGTCACACCCCGGGAGGATACCCTTGGCGTAACCGGCAGTCAGAGACTATTGCTAGTCCCCAAGCAAACCACTTTGTCTCATCATATTCATTCATTCATTCGTACATTCTACTAATCAGCGGAAGAACATAAAGGAAGTACATGGGTTGATCTCCTCAAATCTCAAAAAGAATATTATAATAAAGGCTAGTAAAAAAGAAACTAGCTCATAGTTTTATCCATCAACAATATGATTCTAGTCTATGAAGCCTCTGTCACTAGTAGGTGGTGCCAATGACAGACCCATGGCTACCTCAATCAAAATAAAAAGCTAATCAATAACTAACTCTAAAGCAAGATGAAAAATAATATATGAATCCTCCGAAGTAAGGGAGGCTCACATTCGCTGAACATCCAATGATCCTCAACGATGCACCTGCTGATGATCTCGATCCCGTATATCTACATCATGAAACGATGCAGTCCCAGAGGGGGACATCAGTACGTGAAATGTACTGGTATGTAAAATAGCTGAATGATACCGTGAAAGGTAGAATAGTATGGAAATAACATCAACTCCACTCAAAAGACTCAACTCATCTCAATTCAGTAAAATATGCAAGTTTAAAGTAAATCATGCTCTTTTGAATATACATTTGAAAAGAAAGAATGATTCTATTAGAATTCTCATACTCTATCAATGTTTCTTGGGGCACAACGAATAGGCATTATTGTCACGCCCGTCCTAAACTTACGACGGTAAAAAACGTAGCCTGTCTATCTATCTCTCACTTGGATCCAATGAGAATTTTCCAACTATTGGGACAAGAGTCACCAGAACATGTTGCACGACTATCCTACGCTGGTAAATGTAGTTCTGGGTTGACACTCCTCACCCAATTCGGTGTTCAATAATACTCCCAAGACTAAAACATGCACAATTATCTATCAAATCTATCTTCTTCAAACTCATGTCATCTATCTCCATCATCTATCAATAAACTATTATCAAAAGTATATTTACATTGCCATCATTATGTTCTCAAAATATCATTTAGACTCAATGCTCAATCCCATTAAACTCATTATAATATCAATCATTTTCAAATAAAAAGATTTACTCGTGTTTCAAAATAATCTCTACATACCATCAAAACTCTCCCTCAAATTACTGTTCATGCTCAAAAGTCATATTCATGAAAAAATTTAATAACATATGCTACAAGAAATCATCAGTATTTAACATGCTTCATATGACTATCAAATAGTTTTCAAAATAAAGCATAAACAACCATAGTCTTCAATTAAGGTTCATGTGAATGAAGACATGACATATCTCCAAACAATTACTCAACTTCAAGAAGATTATATACAGAAAACTTATTAATGTTGTCGAAACTTAATTCAAGAATTAATTCAAGATAATACTTCAAGAAACAAGTGTATAGACTCAAGAAATCCTCAATTCTCATCTAAGACCATTGATGGGACATATGGGAGAACAATCTCATACTTTTACTTTAACCATACATAGTTGGGATGAAGAATTACTCAGCCTTCTTCAAGGAATTGAACATGGACCTTGAAACCGTCAAGTTCTTTCTTCTACTTCTCTTAGAACTTACACTTTAGACTTAGCGAAAATAATGGGTTTTGAAACCCTTTGTACGAATAAAAAGCTTTAAAAATACGCTTTAGGGTATTACAATGGGTTGGAAATATCCAAAATACCTTTCCCGAATTAAAAGAATAAAATTCACCTTGTAATAGCCCAGTCCGCAACGCGGATTAGGCACGCACCTATGTAATTTTTGACTGAAAAATTTAAAACGCATCAAAAAACTGTTTTCCAGGAAAATACACATAAATCGCATTCAACAAATGCGTTTCGTGTGTAATTTTTTGTAAATCACTTTTCGATCGATTTTTCCAATTCCCATCAGAAAATTAAAAAAATACAATTGTACGTCTGCGTCCGAGGCGCGTCGCGCCTCGGGTGTGCAGTGACACTGTTTCTAAATTAATTAGCGAAAATTATTTTTTGACCCGGTTGCTCTAAAATCGGGTGGAGGCCATTTTCCCACTCAATTTTTTGCGTTGACTGCAAGTTCAATCTCAGATTTCCCATCGGAGCTTTGGAAGATGCATTATGCGTACGATTACATTTTAGGGGCGCTTCAATAATTTTATGGGGTGTTACGATGTTTAAGGCCACAAGATTAAAGGATATTTTAGTACATTTGTCAAAACTTTAATGTAAAATCACAAAATTAAAAAGTCTTCTTTATTTTTTTAAACTTCATGGCAAGTCAAATTTGATCATTTCTTTTGAAACATCGGAGTATAATTTAAATGCTTTCTTAAGGCATAAACATTTAATACTTAAAAGTTTGCGAAATTTTGATCACAGAAGTCCAATATTCTAGTCAAAGTCAAAATATTTTCATCACACCTTTTATCATCTTTTATTAATTTGGTTTCCAACCACACACCTTCCTACTCATTTTTCTCATCTCTCTTTCTTTCTACACATATTTTTTCAGCGTTTTTCTACTAATCTCCACTAGTTTTTTTGTATAGAAAATGAGGATCCATTCTCATCCTTCCTCGTTTTCAACTAAAGGTTCACTCAAAAATTATTCTTTTGCTCTTCAATTTTTATTATTTGGGACTTTTTTTTTGTGATCATACAATTTACTTTTTTTTTAACGTAAATTTGCATTTGTTTTGCTTGAATCTTGTTGATTGCGGGAGTATAATGGAAATTTTTACAGAGTATTTAGTATGGAGGAATGTATAATATTTTCATGTTTTTTAGTCAAAGAAAATGTTTTTTCTAGGAATAACAAGTATAAAACTCGTGAAAATGACCTCCCTACTAGGAATTCATTTATGCAATCAACAAATAACATATTCCATAGGCTTTGGTCACACCAAAAATTAAAGTTTCCCTCTAGATATTTTCTAAGAGACTATGACTAATTTAAATTACGAGTTAGGGTTAGGTTGAGTCATTCATTATTTTAGTGTTAATTGGAAAAAAGGAAAAAGAAAAAGATCGTACGTGCTAAATAAAATTCTAAACCATACTCTGTCGTTCAAGTATTAATAGATTGACTTCTAAAGAGATGTAAACTAATTTTAATGAACTTATTACAGTAAGAACAAATGAGATTATTACATAATTATCTATAGTTGAGTGATTGTTTTGTCTTAGATCGAGAGAATCTACTAATTTAGATAATCTATTAATTAGATATTCATCTACAGTTGAGTGATAGTTTTTTCTTAGAATTGACATAATCTACTAATTTATTAATTTTTCTCCCATTTAAAAATCCTCGCGCATGTCAATAGCCTCTACAAAACTTATACGCAAAAAAGAGAGATAAGTATAAAAAACACACATAAACTATCTTCTTTTTTGAGTTTCAGACCTAAACTGTTGGGAGTATGAGTTTCATACCTAAACTATCACTTATTAGTTTGAGAAACATACTTCTATCTTTTATTTCACTCTCACCATGCTGTGTAAACTACACTTGTAAGAGACTAAATTTCATTTCTGACAAATAACAAATCAAGAAAAGAAAAGTAGAGGCAAACAAAAATATTTGTATATTCAAGAATTTGTGTGAATGTTACAATCCTTATAAAAATCTTTAAAAAAAAAAAAAGATGTAATCCTCTAATTTTTCTCCTCACAATCATCACCTCAAGAACTTTGTTTTGTTCTTGAATCTAAGGAATACTTGTTGAAACTTTACTATGAATGCGAAGCAAGCTTTAATCACAATCGCAAAAATATGGGGACTTAAGGCTTACAACTTTGAGACAAAGCTCCTTTGTATTCGGAAGACTTGTGGATCATCACTCTAGAGCAGAAATTTTCTATGTATTTCGCTTCTTCTTGTTTACCTGCCTCTTGGTCTTATGAAAATCCCTTTATATAGTTGTAAGTTAGGGTTTAGGGATATTTTAGTCTTTAATTATTTTTAGATGACCTTGGGATCGAAGAATAGGAGTTGGGCTCATCTTGTCAATTTAATGTACTGGCCCAAATATAATTTGGACTTTATTTAAGTCATATAATTTTAACTTAAATATTAATCCAACCTCATTAACTAGTAATTTGGCTTAATTAATGTATCATGAATTTAAGATTTAATCCATATTTAATATGGATTGATCAATAAAATTTCACTGTGTTAGACCCCGTATTTCTTTAAATTAAGGATAATTATCCAATTGAGAAAATATTGTTGTGGATGTCGTGTAATTTGAACCTAAGTATTTTTTCGGTACATGATTAGAGTATCAAGTGAATTTGGTGTGCACAATTAAATTTGAGTCGGAAGTCCTCAATTGGATCAAAA
>JAOTQR010088124.1:0-79192 GCA_025774065.1 Solanum ossicruentum
CATATAAGCTTTAGACACACACAAAGCTCCGGAACAACCTGGAGCTTGGTAACAGCAGCTGGATGTCCTGGACTCTATCGAGGAGATCTACTAGCACCTGTACCTGTAGCATGAAATGCAGGTCCCCCGTAAGGTACGTTACTATGAGATAATGTACTAAGTATTTAAGGCATGAAATACTGTATATAAAGTAACAACTTCAAATGAAACTATGCACTGGTGTGGAATAAGAGACCACCATTGGATATAGTTTGGGATCGTATACTTTGTGTTCTTTATATTACCTTAACTTTATTGTATAATCTATGCACATCATGTACTGTAAATGACCAAATGATCAGTGGTAATCTATATCGGGATCGTCCCTGGCTAGGTTCTTCCTTAACCCCTCGGGCTACCACCCGTGATAGGAAAGTCCCTGGCTGGGTGATGCTTCCATCCCTCGGGCTACCACCCATCAAAACTATATACATTATCTTTCCATTACTTTTGAGATGATTCTTTTGGTGGTCAAAGTATTGAAGCTTTAGGGATGTATATATACCATATGACATATCTATAATCATACAAGACAACATGACAATGAAGAGAGCATGTTACATACATAATGAAATGCGTATGAGGTGAAACAACTCGTGACCTTTATTTCGCAACAAGAACTTATGTAAATTGGCAATCATGTGTATATGATGATTTGAAAGTGATCATGTACAGGAGCATATGAACATGTGAAAAAAATGGAGGCACAGTTAATAGTTGTGTCGGAGTTGGCAACTACCTTTATCTTCCAAGGAGGACTCTATTTTTCATGCCAAATGATACGAAATCAAGTAGCCTTACATACCTCGTTGTATGACCTCGTTACTACCTTGGAGTGGCTGCTTTTCCCTCAAATATTTGTCTACTGCATATTAGGCTATAAGACTAGTACTAGTAGCAATACAACACTTCTAGGTAGTCTAATATATTAAAAAATTAGCATCCGGACAACAAGCTTATAACTATCGCCCCAAAGGCAGTCCTTCAATCTTGTCATTTATTATAGTATTTTCTTGCAACCATTATTATGTACACATCATATACATATTGTTTTAGACACTTAATAGTCTTACAACAACCCACAAAGTGTAGCACATAACAATTCTTCACAACATACAAATGGACAACATAACGTTATACCCCTTTGCTACATTTCAACGTCGACAATTCCAAAACTTTTTCAACTCTAACAAAACTGTTCCAACAATATTTATACACACAAACAATGCTATAATAGTCTTAGAACATTACCCAAGAAGTCATGAAGGACGTGAGCCAATAGCTTTCCATCCAACAGCCCACAACTTCAAACCAACATCACACTTAAGATAGCACAATAAAACTCATCATTTAAATATAACCAAAATCAGGGAAAAAACCTTAGGGTAATATCTATAACTCAAACCATGTTGATAACATCAAATTTTTTCATAATACATCTGACAAACTATATAGAAGTCACTAAAACAAAAGGCAAGGGTGCAACAATTATTTGAACACATGCTGCCCAGAATTTCCAGCATAACCTACCATCATATACTTCTTGATTTTCATGAAGAATCCTTACTAAAAACACAACTATAATCATTTAACTTTATCTTAAAAGTTGATATCCTCCTTAAGAAACCTAGAATATCCTTTTGGCTGCTGTTCAAGGTCAAGAAACGTTGAGAGAAAACTTAGAGAGTAAAAGCTGTTTTTTGTTTTTGCTGCAATTGGAAAATGATTGTGGGAGTTGTTTTGAACACGTTTTTACATAGCTACTTGGACGAATTTCTTTTGACCTTTTCACCAACTAATACCACATATAATTAATCTGATAATTCTACATCTTGTCTCCCAAAATTGGGCTTAATTGAGTTCCAAATCTGATGGCTCTTTTGCTGCCCATTCTTCTCATTTTCCTTTAGTTACATTGGGCCAAAATTACTAATGAATTGAAATGGTCTTGGTCCCATTTTTCTATGCTTCCCAAACTGAAATTTTAGTTCACTTATGATGTAAAAACACAAGCAAAACTTACACCCTTAACACAAACTTTATTCATTATCGGACTTGGACAAATTCGACGTTGGGCCTCGTCTCCGTTGAGCTAGCACATTGAAGCTAAGAGAGTAGGTGACTCACCTACTAGATTAATAAGTCATACAAACACCTTAATTCTCTTACTTTGTTTAGGGCTGTGATCTCATCAATTTAACACAAAAAACCTATACACCCGACTTCCTTAAGTGTTAGACGCACATATTGCCCATTAACACGAGATTCAAGCACTTTCAAGAATTGACGCTAATTTGACCAACCTTTATCATGATTCATTTATATCGAATTAGTACATGTAAAATGTGGGGTTTTACATCCTTCCCCCTAGGAACATTCTTCCTCGAATGTTAGCACAATTGGGTAACTTAACCATGTATAAACCTCAATTTAAATAAACCTTTAACAACATACTATGTATTCAATCACACATACCTATTAGTGTTCCACTTTTGCATGTTGGGAATCCTCTTTAGCTTCAAATAAGTGAGGGTAGTTTGACTTCATCCCGTCTTCGGCCTCCCTGGTTATCTCTTCTACTTGCTGATTTCTCCAAAGTACCTTCACTGACGCTATTTCTTTATTCCTCAGCTTCCTAACTTGACGAACCAGAATAGAAACAGGTACCTCTTCATAAGTGAGATCTTCTCTAGCCTGCACGTCCTCAATAGGAGTGAAACGGGATGGGTCACCTATGCATTTTCAAAGCATCGATACATGGAAAATTGGATGAAGTATTGAAAGCTCTTGAGGTAGTTCTAGCTCATATGCAACCTACCAGATCTTCTTAATACTTTTATACGGCCCTAAGTAACATGCGCTCATTTTTCCTTTCTTACCAAACCTCATAACCCCTTTCATTGGAGATACATTTAAAAATACCCAATCTTCTACTGAAAATTCCAGCCCTCTCATCCTAGCATCCGCATATGATTTGTGATGACTTTGGGCCATTTCTAGCTGCTATTGTATTACCTTAACTTTTTTCATGGATTGTTGCACTAGATCTGGCCCAAGCAAGATGGTTTTCCCTACTTCAAACCATCCAATTGGCGATCTACACTTCTTTCCATACAAAGCTCCATAAGGTGCCATCTTGATACTTGAATGGTAACTATTATTATAGGCAAATTCAATTAGGGGAAAATGGTCCACCCAGCTATATTTAAAGTCCAATGTACAAGCTCGCAACATATCTTCAAGTGTATGAATGGTGCACCCTTCTTGACTGTCAGTTTGAGGGTGGAATGCTGTACTCAAATTTACTTGTGTCCCTAAACTCCTTTGGAAGTACTTCCAAAACTTTGCAGTGAATTAAGCTCCTCGGTTAGATATAATGGAGACTGGGACACCATGTAGCCTGACTATCTCTTTGAGGTATACCATATAACTTACTCTTCAACTGTATAATCACTCCTGACAGGTAGGAATTGTGCTGACTTTATGAGTCTGTCAACTATTACCCATATAGAGTCAAACTTCTGAAATGAGCGAGGCAAGCCGGTAACAAAGTCCATATTGATCATACCCGACTTCCAATTTGGAAGTTCTATACACTTCATATAACCTCCTGGCTTTTGGTGTTCTACCTTCACTTGTTGACAATTTGGACATTGAGCCACAAATTCTGCAAGGTCCTTTTTCGTGCCTCCCCACCAAAACACTCCCTTCAGGTCATGGTACATCTTAGTCGATCCTGGATCGATGGAATATTGGGAATGATGGGATTCTTCCATTATCCACTTTCTTAACCCATTAATATCAAGCACACATAATCTGTTTTGGCAGTAAAGTACTCCATTTTATGTATGGTCAAAGCCCTTTATCACACCCTGGCTCACCTTTTCCTTAAACTGTCATAGAACAGGATCCTCGAACTGTATTTCTTTCACCTCCATTACTAATAAATACGTCGCTGCATTATGTACAAAAACCCCTTCCTTTGGGGTTTCAAAAAGGTGAACCTCTAAATTGGCTAGTTGACATAGATCCTTAGCCACCGCTTGACTAACCATGGCCTGATCTCCAGTAGTCGGAACTGCCTTACGACTCAGAGCATCAGCTACCACATTTGCCTTCCCAGATGGTATAGTATATCAACGTCGTAATCCTTTATGAGTTCTAGCCATATCCGCTGTCTCAAATTTAGATCCTTCTGCTTAAAATGTATTATAACCTCTTATGATCAGCATCTATGTCAACAAGAACCCCATACAAATAGTTGCACCATATTTTCAAAGCAAATACAATCGCTGCTAGCTTAAGATCATGAGTTGGTAATTCTTCTCATGTGGTCATATCTTTATGGATACATAAGCAGTTACCCTACCATGCTATGTCCGCACAAACCCTAAGCCAACTCTTGAAGCATCACAATACACTGCATACCCCTCGGTACCTTCTGGGAGTACTAGCACAGGTGCAGAAGTTAGCTTATTTTTCATTTCCTGGAAGCTCCTTTCACATGAATCACTCAATTGGAACTTAGTTTCCTTATGTGTCAACTTTGTTAGAGGTGCAGAAATGGAAGAAAAATGTTCAACAGACCTTCTGTAATAACCTGCCAAAACTAGGAAACTTTGAACTTCCGTAGGCATCGTTGGCCATGGCCAATCATTCACAGAATCTATATTTTGTGAATCAACTCTTATTCCCTCCTCAGACATAATATTTCCCAAGAATTCCACTGAGTTTAGCCAAAATTCACATTTAGGAAACTGGCATATAACTGTCGAACACGAAGAACCTATAACATTTGTTATAAGTAATTTTCATGGTCCTCTTCTGACCTTGAGTATAACAAAATGTCATCTATAAACACTATCACCAACACATACAAAAATGGCTTAAATACCCTATTCATCCGATCCATAAAAACTGCCGGTGCATTCGTTAACCCAAATGACATAACAAGAAATTCAAAGTGACCGTATCGTGTTCTAAAAGTAGCCTTAAGTGTATCTTCCTCCTTCACCCTCACTTGGTGATACCCTGATCTTAGATCAATTTTTGAAAACATTTGGCACCCTGTAACTGATCAAATAAATCATCAATCCTGGGGTGAGGGTATTTATTCTTAATTTTTACACTATTCAATTGTTGATAGTCGATACACATTCTTAAGCTGCCATCCTTTTTGCGTACAAATAACGCTGGTGCACCCCTGGGAGACATACTAGGTCTTATAAAACTCTTCTCCAATAAGTCTTTCAATTAATTCAGAAAACTCTGTCCGGGGCATTCTATATGGAGGGATAGAAATAGGTTGAGTGCCTGGAAGTAAATCAATACCAAAATCTATTTCTCATTCAGGAGGTAAGCCTAGAAGTTCATAAGGGAATACATCAACAATTCATTCACTACTAGGACTGATTGAAGAGTTGGTGATTCTGACTCTATATCCCTTACTCTAACTAAATGGCATATATACCCCTTAGATATCATCTTTCTGGCCTTAACATAAGAGATAAACTTCCCCTTTGGTGCCCCTAAATTGCCTTCCCATTCAAGAACTACCTCATTTGGAAAGTGGAAGTACACTTTCTTAGTTTGGCAATCCATGGTGGCATAGCAAGAAGATAATCAATCCATACTAATTATAACATCAAATTCCACCATTTCTAACTCAATAAGGTCAGCTAATGTGTAACGGTCGCAAACAGTTACTACACAACTATAGTAAACCCTTCTAGCCATAATAAATTCACTGGTTGGTGTAGTCAGTTGAAATGGTTTATTCAATAGTTTGGGTGTTCTCTTAGGCTTCCCAGCAACTAGTGAGGTAATGTATGGTAGTATAGAACCATGGTCAATTAATGCATATATATTATTAGAGAATATGGATGATGTACCTATGACCACATCATGTGAAACTTCCAAATTTTGCCGACTCCGCAGAGCATAAGTGCGATTTTGGACCCCGCTAGAGCTAGATGCTCCTCTAACACCTCTATCACGACCCATAGGTTCTTACTGAACTCTACCTAATGGAGGAACTGTTGATGATGATGCAATAGCTGACCCAGTAGATTGTGCTATATCACCCATAAGCCTTCTCGGACAATCTTTCATCATGTACCCTGGTGCATCACACCAATAACAAATATCTGTCCCAATACGGCATATACAGGGATGACTTCTTCCACACTATTTACAAGGCTACCTAGGAGTCATTGGCTGGCCTGTCGATCCTCCTATTGTCCGTGAACCTTGTCCCTCACCTCATTGACCAAATTGATTACTTCTGGACCCTTGAAGTTGTGGTGGAGCACTGGCTGCAGAATAGGAGAATGATGGCCTAGGTGGTCTATTAGAAAATCGAGGCCTAAACTCACCTTGGGACGGTGTAAACTGCCCTAAAGACCTGGTCCTCTTAGATTGTGCCCTTTCTAACTCCTGTGTCCTTCTTCTTTGCCTTTGGCCCTCAAATTTCTATGCAAAAGCTTGAATTCTCGCTATATCCATGTCTTTATTCAATGAAGCAATGGTACAGTATCTGACCAGATATGTATCTAAACTATCCACATATTAATGAACTCTATTTGCCATAGTAGCAACTACATTAGGAGCATACATGGACAGGGATTTAAATTGGAGACTATACTCCCTCACGCTCATATTCCCCTAGTGGAGATTCAATGACTGATCTGCTCAGGCCTCTCGGATCTCTAATGGCAAGTAATGGTCAATAAATGCCTCTTTGAACTCCTTCCAAGTGGTTGGGGGAGCATTTATATCTTTAGATTGCTTCCGAGCTTCATAGCACAATATAGCCACACCCTTCAACCTATATGCCTCTAACTCGATAACTTCTGTATCACACACATGCATAACATCTAAAGTGCGCTGAATCTGATCAATAAAAGTCTTGGGCATCTTCATTAGGATCAGACCCAGTGAAGGCTGGAGGGTCCAAATTAAGGAAGTCATGTATCCTCATGCCAGTTGCCCTATTTGCACTACCTGTACCCATAACTGGACCTTCCTGTCTTTGGACTTGGCCAGCAACTATGCGAGTCAGTAGTTGAACTGCATTTCTTAGATCCTACGTTGTAGCATCAATAGGTGGTTCTGGGGGAATTTCACTAATTTTGGGTTCATCAGGAGCTGGAGGGGTTAGAGATGTCAGTGATAGAGGCATATCTTGAGCCTTATTTCGTTGTCTCACATAACTGGATAAACCAACCACCACTTCTGCTACCTTTCCTTTACCTTTGTTCTTCCTGTTTTCTGGCATACTTGCTTGCTATACAAAATAATTTAGGAGTTAGACATAATACACCTAGCTCTATGGCACTATCTAAAGAATGAAAGGAAAGTAACAACTCCTAAATGCAACATAGCCTCCTGCTTATAAATGTGGAGCATAACACATTGATAAACAAGACTCTACATTGAGACGTCTTTGTAAACTCCCTAGGATGACCTGCTCTGATACCACTTCTGTCACGCCCCAAGTCCCGTTAGGGAGGACCGACACCCATTGCCAATAAGGCTTGGGGGAACCAACCTATATCTATGCACTTTCTATATATTTTTTAACAAATTTCTATAATTTAACATGCCTTTATGCAAGTAAATAGTGATACAACCAAAAGGAAATGCATGTGACTAGGCCATTGGGGCCACGGTGTCAAAGGTACGAGACATGACCACACTTTAATTTACATATTCTACAAAACCTTTAGACTAGTGAAAGTATAGAATAAGGGTCGGGAGAGGCCCCTCCTCAATTAACTATACAATACAAACATATAAACATTATACACACACAAAGCTCCAGAACAACTTGGAGCTTGGTAACAACAGCTGAATGTCTTGTACTCTACTGGGGAGATCTACTAGCACCTGTACCTGTAACATGAAATGCAGGTCCCCTATAAGGGACGTCAGTATGAGATAATGTATTGAGTATGTAAGGCATGAAATACTATATATGAAGTAACAACTTCAAATGAAACTATGCACTGGTGTGGAATAAGAGACTACCTTTGGATATACTTTGTTATCGTATACTTTGTGTTCTTTATATTACCTTGCCTTTACTATATAATCTGTGCATATCATATGTACTGTAAATGACCAACTGATTAGAGATAAATTGTATCAGGATCGTCCCTGGCTAGGTTCTTCCTTAACCCTTCGGGCTACCTCCCCTGATAGGATTGTCCTTAGCTAGGTGATGCTTCCACCCCTCCGGCTACCACCCATCAAAAACTATATACATTATGTTTCAATTACTTTTGACATGATTATTTTGGTGACCAAAACATTAGATCTTTGGCGTTGTATATACAACATGTGACATATATATAATTATACAAGACGATATGACAATGAAGAGAGCATGTTATATATATAATGAAATGCGTATGAGGTGAAACAACTCATGAAGTCAAATTAGCAACAAGAACTCATGTAACTTAGTATTGACGTGTATATGTTGATTTGAAAGTGATCATTTATAGGAGCATATGAGCATCTGAAAAAAATGAAGTGACACTTAATAGTTGTGTCGAAGTTAGCAAATACCTTTATCTACCAAGGAGGACTCTATCTTTCATGCCCAATGATACGAAATCAAGTAGCCTTACATACCTCGTTGTATGACCTTGTTACTACCTTGGAATAGATGCTTTTCCCTCAAATATTTATCTACTGCATATTAGGCAATAAGACTGGTATTAGCAGCAACACAACACTTCTAGGCAGTCCAATATCATAAAAAACTAACATCCGGACAACAAGGTTATAACTGTCGCCCAAAGGTATTCCTTCAATCTTGTCATTTATAAACGTATTTTCTTGAAACCATTCTTATGTACACATCATATACATCTTGTTTTATATCCTTAATAGTCTCATGACAGCCTACAAAGCATAGCACATAACAATTCTTTACAACATACAAATGGACAGCATAACGTTACCTCCTTCGCTACATTTCGACGTCGACAATTCCAAAACTTTTCCAACTCTAACCAAACTGCTCCAACAACATTTATACATACAAACAATGCTAAAATAGTCTTATAACATCACCACAGAAGTCATAAAGGATGTGAGCCAATAGCTTTCCATCTAACAGCCCACAACTTCCAACCAACATCACACTTAAGATAGCACAATAAAAGTCATCATTTAAATGAAACCAAAATCAGGGAAGAAACCATAGGGTAATATCTATAACTCAAACCATGTTAAGAATATCAAATTCTCTTCATAATACATCTGACAAACCATATAGAAGTCCCTAAAATAAAGGCAAGGGTGCAGCAATTTTCTGAACACATGCTGCCCAGAATTTCCAGCATAACAGAGTATCATATACTTTTTGATTTTCATGAAGAAACCTTACTAAAAATACAAGTATAATTACTAACCTTTATCTTCAGAGTTGAGGTACTCTTTAAGAATCCTAAAAGATCCTTTTGGCTGCTGCTCAAGATTAAGAAACGCAGAGAGAAAACTTAGAGAGTAAAGCTATTTTTTGTTTTTGCTTCAAGTGGAAAATGATTGTGGAGCTATTTTGACCACTTTTTTTACATAGCTACTTGGACTAATTTCTTTTGAACTTTTCACCAACTAATAGCACATATAATTAATCTGCTAATATAGCACCTTTTTCCCCAAAATTGGGCCTAATTGGGTTCCATATCTGATGGCCCTTTTGCTGCCCATTCTTCTCATTTTCCTTTAGTTACTTTAGGCCAAAATTACCAATGAATTGGGATGGGCTTGGACCTGCTTTTCTATGCTTCCCAAGCTAAAATTTTAGGTCACTTGTGATGTAAAAATATAACCTAATCCTACACCCTTAACACAAACTTTATTCATAATCAGACTTGGACAAATTCGACATTGGGCCTCGTCTCTATTGAGCTAGCACATTTAAGCTAAGCAAGTAGGTGACTCACCTACTAGATTATTAAGTCATACAAATACCTTAATTCTTTTACTCCGTTTAGGGCTGTGACCTCATCAATTTAACACAAAACACCTATACACCTGACTCTCTTAAGCGTTAGACTCACATATTACCTATTAACACAAGATTCAAGCACTTTCAAGAATTGACACTAATTTGACCAACCCATATCATGATTCATTCACATTGCATTAGTACATGTAAAATGTGGGGTGTTACAAAAAGCCTGAGTGAGGGTGGCTACAAATAGTGGCCCTGGTTTGGGGAATAGATATTATGTGCTTCACCTCAGGCTAAAAGCCTAAGTTGAGAGTGTCCCTTATTGAGGTAAAGTAATGAAAAAGAGGTGGTTAGTTTGGAAGGAAAGAAAGAAATGAAAAGTCATGAGTCGGATGAGAAAAAGTAAAGAAAAGTGCCTTGGATTGAAGTGAATAGCAAAAATGAGCTCAAAAATAGGGCACAACTGAAAAAGAGAAAGAAGGTACACCGGGAAACCTTGAAATAGGAGAATAAGGGAGAATTTAGTGAAAATGGTTGGGTTATGATGGTAAAAGTATTGTAAACATAGTTCAAGGATAACTTTTAGTCCTTACTTTCCTGAAATGCCATACCAAAGCCCCATGAGCCTATGTTACAAGTCAATTAACTCCTAAATTGATCCGAATACACATTATCATCAGCCCAAAATTGAGTATAAAGGTAAGCCTATAGTATTAGACATGTTGCATAAATTTCATTTGTGTGAGTGAAATGCTTGCACAATGATTTTTAATGCACAAGAGTGATAAAGAGTGACTTCCTTTCTTTGAGGGAATTTGCACTGCATATTTAACATATGACTAACCTAGTGATTGTGGATGGTTGATATTCCTTTGCTTGTCATAGTGGTATTTCCGAATACATTCTTTATGTTTTGGTTTGCTGAGTAGCTTTGAAATCTTTCTTTTGAAAACTAGAGTTGGGTACCAGAATTAGAGTAAATGATGTATATGCCATTAGAGTAGCTACTATGTGTTTCTCATTATCTGCATAGATTGACTCGTCACTTGAGGTCAAGCAACAGTTCTAAGTTGAGGGTGTTAATGTGCTATCAAAATATAACACATGTAATTCCTAAAAAAAGGAATTTTATGAGTTCTCAATGTAACTTTGTATGGTTTTTATGTGTTTTTGTGTTGTTATTGCAGAAAAGATAGGTTGGAATGATATTAGGAGAAAATTATAGCTTTTGCTGAAGTACAGGACGTATGAGCCATCCTACGAGTAGTAGACCAAGCTATGAGTCATAATATGCTCTTGTAGCAAAAAACAGTGAGCAAAATCAGGAATCTGCTAAGTGGAGGACAACCCTTCGAGGCAACTCTATAAGTCGTAGGTATCACTAAGACTTTTATATGTGGGATCATAGAGAGAAATAGTGAGCTAAAAGTTTTATGTGGGATCATAGAGAGAAATAGTGAGCTAAAAGTTTTGATCAAAAACTGAAGGCTTAGACTACGAGAGGAATATATGAGTCGTAGCCTAAGCAATGACTCGTAATAGTGGGTCATAACAGTCAAGTCCAAAATGCCAAGTGCTGACTACAAGGCCCCAATTATGACTTGTAGGTCAGCCTATGAGTCATAACTGTGTGACGTATCTTCTGCCAACTATCTTTTCTATTTAATTTTTAGGGTGTTTTTGTATCTTGTATAAATAGATAGTGTTGGATTTTCTTTGGGGGGAGTCTATGTTCAAAGATAATTGTAAATATTCTAGGAGTATATTTAGGGTTTTATTTTTTTCTTTTATTTTGAAGACCCACGTTTGGGTGATTGCAAAACTCAAATTTTACTCATCTTCTATTAATCCAAGCTTGTGGTTTGCAACTTAAAGGTGTTCTTGCTCTTCGTTGCTTTGGGTAAACTCTCAACAATGCCATTTATTTGCATCATTGTTGATTTTTCCTTAGACATGAGTAGCTAAGCACCCACAACATGGGGTCGTGGGAACCACGAGAAGTGGACTTGAAATACCTAGACTTTATGCATTTCTTTGATTAGGGTTTTTCATGTATTATTTATTTCCCTTCATTATAATTCTTATTTGGTGGCGGACAACATCAAACCACGCCTGCTATCATGATCCTCACCAAGGTAGTGACAAATAGGAAAAAGGAAGTAAATGACAGGATTTGATATATGTGTTATCATCTAATCAACCAAACCTGACCAAGGGGAAGTTGAATAGGACACTGGGTAACAGTTAGTTGGCACACCATAGTTGCCGACCACGCATCATGGTGAAATTTGACCTTCACATTCACAAGAGAGCTGGAAGAACCTAAATTACCATCCTGCATGTGAATTCTCAATTGAAGTAGTGTTGTCTAGGGTAATTGACTCAACGAGTCATGGGGATACAATCCCCAAGTTATCCCTAAATTTGAGTGTCTTCCTGCATAGTTAGTTTAGTTTTTATTTTTATTCTTGAATTACAAAGAAAACCCCCCATTAGAGGTTTTAGTAACTGATGTTTGAAATGATTGGTAGTGGAACTTTCTAGTCAAGCCCCATATACCCTGAGGATTTGACCCAGACCTTTGTTTAGGTTAATTGTTGATAGCGACCACTTTCTTATTAAAGCGTGAACATCAGATAAATACCACAATTGCCTTTCCAAGGAGATGGTAAGCCTTGGATTCTATAATAATGGTCTCTTACTACACTTACAATATGTTCTATATAACCATGTTTACTTCAAGTATCATTCATGCATGTCATATTTTTATATGCTCATCCATTGCTTACTTATGTATTTCGATTATGTTGCCTATCTGTTGTGGCATTGAATCCTACGCACTTGGTATATTCAAACGTACTAAGGCATACTCTATGCCTAAATAATGTTACCATGTAGGAACCGAAGCTCCTCATGATCATCCTCATCCTCCTCGTGGCTAGTTGGCTCCTTAAGATAAGCAATTGGTGAGTCCTCAAAGATCGGGGATCTTAGCTATGATATTGATGCCTTTGTCATTTCCTAATGTTGAACTCTTTATACTATAAGGGTGAGCCCAAAAAGTGTCTTAGCCCCCGCTCAAGTCTATGTTTAGAGGTGCTGTTAGAACTAATGATATAATGGTGTTTAAACTTTGACTCTCTAGACTCTATTATATTTTATGCTACGAAAGACTCCTTTAGTCCCTTTGCCTTTATTTTTATTCTTTTATTATTGTTTAATAGCTTTTGCAACGAAGGATGTAATGATGATATGATAAGAGTCTTGTTTAGGATCCTTACGAGTCCTATTTGTTGTGTCACATCTAGGCCCTAGGCTTTGGTCGTGACAAACTTTGTATCAGATCATTAGGTTGTTAATTGTCCTCGGCATCAAAAACACCACATCTATTAGAGTCTTATTCATGGTTGTGAAGCAGTCCACGACTATGAGTAAGAGGTTATGAGGTGTTTTAGGAAATAGTTCATTTATTCATGATCTATGTTGTGCGGTAGAGCTAGGTCCTCTAGATCTTATTACTAATTCCTCACCAGTGCATTTCATAATATGTCTCAGGCTACCCAAGATGGCGATATATCGAATTCAGAGGTTTGCACTGCTCTATGGATGTTGGCCAAGTCTGTGACCGCCAACTCAACTGATCGATGGACACCCTTGAGAATTCAAATTGTAATAGTGGAGAGGGAAAGGCCAAAGAGCCCGAAGTGGAGGTAGGCATCCATGTCCCAAGGCCGGGGGCAATGGTGGAGTGACTCATCCTAGATGCCCAAGATGTTCGAGGAAACATGATGGCACTTGTTTGAGGGACTCAGTTGTATTCTATGGGTGTGGTGAGATTAACCACAAGATAGTTGACTATCCATATGTTGTAAAAAGGTGTAAAGATTATCGACTTTAAGCACAAAGTGGCCATATTGACCAAGAGGCTCAAGGAAGTGATGAGGGGGTGGCAAAGCCTAGGTGCCAAATGTGTGGAAAAGTCCATGGTGGCCCATGTTTGAGGAAATCCAATTCTTACTTTGGTTGTGGCAGAGTTGAGCAAAAATTTAGGGGTTGTCCTCATGCTCAACCCAAAGGTAGGGGTGATGGTCCTCAAGGTCAAGGTCCTAATGTAGGACAAGGATAAAGCGAAGGTTATCAAGGTGGTGCCCTATGGCACAATAAATTTTATGCTCTTCAAGGGGGACAAGGAGGGGATGAGGTGCCCGATATTGCTACCGGTATGGTGAAATTTCTTTGACTTTGATGTATATGCATTGATGTGTCTGAGTGAAACTATTTATTTCATCATTCTATTTGTTACTAGTAGGCTTCATGTATGCCCTAAGTTAATGTGTGAACGTTCGGTGTTTACGGAATTGGTGAGTCTATTGTTGCTAAGAAGGTTCGTAGGAATTGTTCCGTGGTCATATTGCATAGATCTTGTCTTATGACTATGTTGAATTAGATATGGTAGATGTTGATATCATACTTGAGGTGGATTAGTTTCATGCATATTATGCCTTTATTAATTGTAGAACCCATAGGGTCAACTTCCAATTCCCGAATGACCTATCCTTGAGTGGGAGAGTCATGATATGGTGGTCAAGGGTAGGCTTATATCTTGCATTAAACCCCAAAAGTTAATTTCTAAGGGGTGTCTCTATCGTCTTGTGAGAGTTAGGGATGTTAAATCCAAAGTACTTCCCATAGTGAGGAGGAGCATGTGAGTCATTTGAGGGTGGTGCTACAAAATGGAGGGAAGAGAAGTTATATGCTAAGTATGATAAGTGTTTGTTTGCAAGAGGCTGCCTTTCTAGGTCACATGGTGTCAGGGGATGGTATTAAGGTGGATCCTAGAAAGATGGAGGTGATTCGAAATTGGCCTAGACCTTTGGCTCCATCTGACATTAGAAGATTTTTAGGCTTAGAGGGTTACTATTGGAGGTTTGTGAATGGGTTCTCTTCCATTGCTTCCCTTTGACTAAGTTGACTCAAAAGAAGGCTAAATTTGTTTGGACCGATGAGTCTCAATGGAGTTTTCGAACATTGAAGGGTAACTTTTCTCCGCTACTATCTTGTAACTATCGGAAGGGGTAGAAGCATTTGTTCTATATTATGATTCCTCCAGAACTGGTTTGGGTTTTGTATTGATGAATAATGGTAAGGTGATAGCCTATGGTTCTAGAAAACATAAGGTGCATGAAAAATATTATCCTACCCATGATCTTGAATTGGCCGTCGTGGTATTTGCTTTGAAAATTTGGAATCATTATTTTTCTGGGGTGCATGATTGATGTGTTTACCGATCATAAGAGCCTCCAATGTGTGTTCACCAAAAGATCTTAACTTGACATAAAGAAAGTGGTTAGAGCTCCTTAAGGATTATGGTACGAGTTTGTATTATCATTCTGGTAAGGCTAATTTTGTGTCTAATGCTTTGAGTAGGATGTCTACGGGTAGCCTAGCTCATGTTGGTGGTATTGTCGAAGAGGTAGATAGGGAGGTCCATCAGTTGGCTAGATTTGGAGTTAAGTTGGAGGAGGTTGATAATGGTGGAGTAGTGGTTGTTGATGGTTCTAAATCTTTATTGATTGAGGAGGTGATGGCAAAGTAAGATCTTGACCTCGCCTTGTCAGGGTTGAAGTCCTTGGTGAGAGATGGTAAGGTGGAGGTTTTTTCCCAAGGGGGACATGGTGCCCTTAAGTGCCAAGGTAGATTGCATGTGCCTAATGTTGATGACTTGAGGAGGTTTATTTTTGATAAGGCCCTTTATGGTAGATGTCGTAGATCACCGGTTGGGTGTTTTGAAGTGGGAGAGATGGCGTTATTGGTTCTGGATTTGGTCAGTGACGCCTTAGAGAAAGTGAGGTTGATAAGAGAGGGATTGAGAACAACCCAACGTCATCAAAGGTCCTATACCGATGTGAGGAGAAGGGATCTTTAATTTAAGCTTGGTGATTAGGTCTATTTGAAATATTCACCCATGAAGGGCGTGGTTCATTTTGGTAAAAAGGGTAAATTGAGTCCAAGATTTGTGGGTCCTTATAGAGTGTTGAGGATGATTGGTAAGGTAGCCTATGAGTTGGAGTTGCCTATGCAATTGGTTAATCCGATCTTCCATGTGTCTATGTTGAGGAAGTGTGTGGGTGACCACAAATGCTATTGTACCATTTGATGTTGTGGTTATTGTTGAAGGCAACTTGACTCATGAAGAGGTTTCGGTAGAAATTCTAGATAGACAAGTGAAGAGGTTGAGAAACAAGGACGTAACTTCTGTTAAGGCCTTTTGAAGGAATCAACAAGTTGACAGTGCTACTTGGGAAGCCAGAATGGACACTAAGAAGCGATATTTGTACCTCTTTCATTCTACTCAATCTTAAGCTAGCAAAACTAAGCCCTTTCTATGACTTCAAGTCTCAAGTTTCAGCCCTTATGTCATTTGCATGCATTCATGTTTCTGTTGACAAGTTTATGGTGATTTTTGACACTTCTATTGAGATTTTTGAAATGATGTTAAAGTGCTTTGATGCATTCGTGTGTTGGGTTGAAATCATTTGATTATTTCTCTTGTATATGTTTCTTTAACATTAAGGAATGAATGTTCCCAAGGAGGAGATATTTAAACGACCCCAAAAATGTCAAAAAATGTTCCTTCAAAATGCCCATAATCGTAATTTCCATATATCTCAAAATCTGTGTGTGATATCGAATATCTGACTTCGTGTTCATTTTCAGGGGGCAAATTGAGTGGGAAATGGATCTATCCACGATTTTAGAGCAATCGTAGCAAAAATTTTGTTTTCAATATTTTTGCTGAAACAGTAAGGTTCCGCGCCCCTAGCGGGACGCAGCCAGGGCGTGGACTAATGTATTTTTGTTGCCAGATTGTTTTTTTTTAGTTCCTTCTATGGCTGTGGGGTCTTAGGACTAAGCCTCCTCATGCATAATAACACTTATACTTAGCCATTTTTCAACCTAATATCAAACAAGACATTCCCCAAAACCTTCTCAAACACTTATACAAATATTTCACTCAAAATCAAAGGTTCCAAACTCATTCCTGATCTTATGGAATTCACTCAAGCTTCAAGTTCTCAATCAAATCTTCATCAAAGAATTCTCCAAAGTTGAGGTATGTTCATTCCATCCATTGGGTCCTTTCACCCATGGTGCCTAACATTCCTTTACACATAAATTTCATGTTTCAAGCAGATTATTTATGGGTATCACTTACTATGAAAGTTCACTACAAACTATGCTGTGGTTTCATTAAATTTTTACTAGTTAAGCATATTTTGAGCTATGAATTTAAGGTCCATTATAAGATTTGATAAAGGATTTTGATATATCTTGCATAAGGGTATTAACAAGTGTTTTTGGGCGGCTTTACATTGATTTTTCTCACCTGATTTCACTCTTGAATCACATGATTTTACACTAGCATTAGACACCGCCAAGTGTTTGATAACATGTCTGTTTTTGGATTCTTGAGTTATTTATGATCTATTACGTGACCTATGACTTGAATGACTTTATGATGATAAAAGGAAGGTCTATATGGGTTGCTTTCATGAAAAGTATCTATAGTGTTGCAAGTTGACCACACCTTGCTTAAGGGGTGCTATACCTTATTTACCATGGATAGTAGGGTGTGACTACCATCAATCAAATTGAGTGGTTGATACCTCAAACACAACGGATGGAAGGGTGTGACAACTATCAACCAAATTGAAGGGTTGATACCTCCATCACCATGGATTGTAGGGTTTGACAACCATCAAAGAATTTATGGAGTTGATACCTCAATCACCATGGATGGTAGGGTATGACAATCATCAACCAAATTGAGAGGTGGATACCTCAATCACCATGGATGGTAGGGTGTGGACACCATCAACCAATTGAGGGGTTGATACCTCAATCGCCTTTCCAAAGGTATGTTATGCCTTGGACTCTATAATAATGGTCTCTTACTACATATGTAATATGTTCTATATAAGCATGTTTACTTCAATTATCATTCATGCATGCCATATTGCTATATGCCCATCCATTGCTTAATTATGCATTTCAATTATGTTGCCTATCTCTTGTTGCATTGCATCTTATATTCTTAGTATATTCAAATGTACCAATGCATACTCTATGTCTATATGATGTTACCTTGCAGGAACCAGAGCTCCTCACGATCATCCCCATCCTACCCATGGCTAGATTGTCATCTTGAAGATAAGTTATTGGTGAGTCCTCAAAGTTCGAGGACGTTAGCAATGCATTTCTTGCCTTTATCATTTCTTATGTTGAACTCTTTATACTATGAGTGTGATCTCGGAAAGTGTCTTGGAGCTCGCTCCAGTCTATGTTTAGAGGTGTTGTTGGAAAAAATGATGTAATGGTGTTTGAGCGTTGACTCTCATGGCTCTTGTATGTTTTAAGCTATGAAAGACTCCCTTTGTCCTTTTTCTCTTATTTCTATTCTTTTCTTGTTGTTTAATTGCTTCAGCAACCAAGGATATATAATGATATACTAAGAAGCTTGTTTGGGGTCCCAACGGGATCCCTATTCGCCATGTCATGTCTAGGCCCCAGGCTTGGGTCATGACAATATCAGTACTATGAAGCAACTTGATGAGTCGTAGTCTGATCTACGACTCGTATTGACCTCTCATAGTCCATATCTGCATCACTTGATCCAACACTGGAAAACACTGGAATTTCAAAGAAACCCCTCAATATGACTCGAAGAGTGAACTATGAGTCATAAAGATGTCTCATGTTGCTGAACTAAAATGCTAAAATATTCTCCGAAAATGCCCACAATCGTAATTCCCATATATCTCAAAATTCTTGTGTGACATCAAAAATTCGATTTTATAATCTTGATCAAGGGGCAAAATTGAGTGTAAAATGGGTATAATCCAGATTCAAGAGGACCCATAGTGAAAATTAGTATGATTTCCAGAGAGCATCCGCGCCCTACCTGCAATGCATCAGCGGCGCAGATCAATGTTGTTTTTTCCTTCGTGTTTGGTCTACTTTGTAGACTAGACTTGAACCAGTATAAAAGTTACCTAATTATTTTAATGCACCCAAGGGCACTGGGGTCATATCCCCATGCCCACTAAAATGTGATATCACCTATACGTAGACATTTTTTCAACTTTATATCACTCAATACACTCTCAAACACCTCTCCAGGACTTAACATAATATCTCATTCCAAATTCAAGGGTTTCATGCTCTATGTTTCCTTCAAGCTCATCTCAAGAAAACCTATGTTTGAGGTATGTGGATTTCATCCATTGGATCCTTTTACCCATGGAGCCCAATCTTCCTTTTTATGAAAATGCATGATTTCAAGTTGTATTACTTATGGGTATCTCTTTTTATGAAATATGAGCATGAATTATGTTGGGGTTTTATCAAAGTATTATAGATTATGCATGAGTATCAGTCTTAAGGTTACGCTATCAGTTGATCTATGTCTGTCAAGACTATGCATGTTTTGAGCTACGAAACTATGATTAATTATGAGTTTTGATCATGGATTTCAAGGTAGCGTACATGAGGGTTTTACTACATGTTGGTGGGTTGATTTGCATTGAGTTTACTTATCTTATTTCACTCATGAATTGTATGATTTTCAACAAGTATCATAAACCCATCAAGTGTTTAAAAATAGTCAAGTCAAGAATTCTCAAGTTATTGATGATCTATTGCACGATTTACAAGTCAAGTGACTTTACTATGGTTAAGGCTTTCATGTGTGTATCGAATTCATGAAAAGTATCTATGATGTTGCAAGTATCAAGTTAAGCCCTGTTTCTTTCATGACCTAAGCCTAGGGCCTAGACGTGAAACTACAAATTGGGAACCCAAAGGACCCCAAAACAAGTCTCTTAATTTTTCATTATATATCATTGGTTGTGGAAGCATATAAAAGACATTGAAGAGCAATAATAGGGGCAAATGGTCTAAAGTAAAAGCTCACACAATATAATAATCAAGAGACAAGATTTAAAACTCATATCATAGATACATAGCATGTCCAACAACACCCTCTACTACATGGATAAGAGCGGTGACAAAGACAAAGAAACCAGGCTCACCCTCATAGTGAAGACACAAAATAGAGAAGAGTGTCTCAATACATAATAAGGGAAACATATACTAAGGTCCCCAAAGTGGAGGACTCACTAACTAGCTTGAGTGGTGTCAAACTAGCCACATGGATGAGGATGATCAACTTAGGTGCTGGTACCTACATGTTGATATCATGTAGGCAAGAGTATGGATTAGTATGTTTGAATATACTAAGTATGTAGGATGCAATTCAACAAGAGAGCGACATCATAATCAAAATGCATAACAATAAGTAATAGACATCATACAACAATATGGCATGTATGATCAATGCATAAGTAAAAAATGCTTAAGTAACTCATGGTGATCTAGGATATCATATACGTAGAAGAAACCAACATAGCTTTTCAAGGTACAAACCCCTTGGTGGCTGATGATGTTTTCACCCCATCACCCTAGCATTATGGTATAAACCCCTCACATGGTTGATGATTATCACACCTTATCACTAGCGAAGTACAAACCCCTCACATGGTTGATGAATACAAACCCCTACCTTGGTTACCCGGGCTCTTATCCCCTCGGATCGGGTATAATCTAATGCAACACTTTATATAGAGTATATCATATAGATAAGCTCATTTCATCATCATATAGTCTTTCATATCATATCTCATACTTTGGACCTTCAACTACTCAAGAAACCACATCCGAGCATTTCATTAAACACTTAGAGGGTGAGTAATGCTAGTATAAAACCATGAAATATAGAGAGATAAAAACATACAATAAAATCCATCGTAAAACTATCAATCAACACACTGCAATACCCTCAAACAATATACATCAAATCCCCTTCTCAAATATTACAATAGATCCAAGACTTATAGCTCGAAACACAGCAAAACAATTACAACTTTATATAGCTTTAACATAGTGTGCAGTGAATTTCATAACAAGCAACACCCACTTTTAAATCAACTTTAAATCATGCAATTTGAGTAAAAGGAAGTTTGGTTATCATGGGTGAAAGGAACCCATGAACGAAACCTACATACCTTAGCTTAGGGATGAACTCAGTGAAGATTGGAGATGGAAACTTGATGCTTGAAGAAGAACCTTGAAGGAGAACTTTAGCTTAGGATGAGGGTTTAGGGCTTGATTTTGGGGATTGAAAATCTTGCTATGTTTGAGTGAGTATTAGGGAATGTATAGGATGTTTTTATGAATATCAAGTTTTTCCCTTAGTTTCGCTTCTCATTTTTGTATATCTCTTGTTTTTTTTTACTTTGCTTACGCGACTAAGGATGTGTGAATGATATGCTAAGAGGCTTGTTTGGTTCCCTTTGGGTTTCAATTCGTCGTGTCACATCTAGGCCCTGGGCTTGGATCGTGACAAACTCAGTATCATAGCACTATGTTATTAATAGTTCTTAGAATCCAACATACTGCGTCAATTGAAGTCTTATTTATGCTCGTGAAGCATGCTATAACCATGAATGGGAGGCTATGCAGCATTTTGGGAAATATTTGATTTTTTCATGGTCTATATCATGCTTTAGATGTAAATGTAAGGCTTTTCCCCTAACAAATGCTCTTTGCTTTTCTAGATCATGTCGATTCCAAACGGGAGACTAAGGGAAGCTCGTACAACCGAGGAGCAACTGCCCCTCTCGCTCCTCAAGCTCCTCAAGTTGAGGGGTAGTCCAAGATGAGTTACATGATGCTATTACAATGTTGTCTCAATCTATGACTAACAAAATTAACCAAGGGGACCAAGCCCCTCTTGCTCCTACTCCATCTTCTAGGGTAAGGGATTTCACAAGGATGAACCCACAAGAGTTCCATGGGTCCAAGACTAATGAGGATCCCCAAAAGTTCATAGAATAGGTGTACAAAGTGCTATCTATCACTGGGGTCAATTTAGAGGAAAAGGCAATGTTGGTGGCCTACCAACCCAAAGGGGTGGCTCAAATTTGGTTTACACAATGGAAGTTGGAAAAGGGGAATGGTAATGTTATCCCTTGTGAAGAGTTCATAGCCGCATTCCTGAACCAGTTCTTTCCCATCAAGCTAAGGGGGGCCAAAATGATAGAGTTTATGAACCTTAAGCAAGGTCCCATAAGTGTGAGGGAGAATGCCCTCAAGTTTAACAAGCTCTCCAAGTATGCTGGACAATTGGTTGCCAAACCTAGATCAAGGATAAACAAATTTGTGTCGGCAGTGTCCGACGTGGTTAATGAGGAGTGTCGTACCACCATGCTAGTAGGTGATATGGATTTGTCCCCTCTCATGATAGATGCCGAGAAACTAGAGGGGGGAAAGCTTAGAAAAAGAAGAAGTGGTGAGTCCAAGAGGGCTTATTTTGAAGGTGGTTTCCAAGGTTCAAAGGGTGGACAGTTTCCTCTAGGCCACAAGTTCAAGGCTGAGGGTCTTCCAATACCCCTAATAAGAGATTTCCTAATGATAATCTAAGATTCAAGGTGGTGGTGGTAGAGTGTCTAATCGTAAGTCCTAAAGATGTGGTAGAAACAATAGTGGTCCATGTTTAAGAAAAGCTAATGCTTACTATGGTTGTGGTCAAGTGGGTCATAAGGTTATTGATTGTCCTCATGCTCAAAACAAAGGTAGAGATGGTGGTCCACAAAGCCAAGGTGCAAATGCAGGTCCAAGGGCTAAGGGAGGCCAACAAGGGGGTGTGATGTGCTGTAAAAATACAACATATTTGATACCTAAAACACGGAATTTTGTAAGTTCTTAATGCGACTTTTTATAGGTTTTATGTGTTTTTGTTTTTTTATTGTAGAAAAGGTAGGTTGGCATGATTTTGGAGGAAAATTACAGATTTTCCTGAAGCACAATACATACGAGCTTACCTACTAGTCGTTGCCCAAGCTACGAGTCATATGGTGATCTCCTAGCCCGAAATAGAGAGAAAAAATCAAAAATCTGCCAAGTAGAGGTCATCTCTACGAGGCCACCCTACGAGTCGTAGGTCTCACTAGACTCGTATAGGTGGACTCGTACCAGGAAAAAGAGAGCCAAAACTTTGGACCAAAAAACTGAAGACCTAGGCTGCGAAAGGAGCATAGATTAGTAGCCCAAGCAACAATTCTTACCAATGGGTTGTACCAGTTGAGTCCAAAATGCAAAGAATATGATATGAGCCCCCGATTACGACTAGTAGGTTACCCTACGAGTCATACCTGTGAGACGAACCAGATGCTAGCGGTCTTTTTTATGTAATATTAAGGGTAAATTTATAAACACTATAAATACTTTAAGTTCGGATTTTATTTGGGAGAGACTAAATTCCAGATATTGAACATTACCTTTGAATGTTCTCTCAAGAACATTTTAGGGTTCTAGCTTATATTTTTAGTTTCTCTTGGAAAACCCACTTTTTGGGAGTACAAAGCTCATATTGTATTCTTTCTCAATATATCAAGCTTCTTGTTTGCAACTTTTGGTGTCTTCACTTTTGATTGTTTTGGGTAAAATTCTCAACTATGTCTTGTATTTACATTTTTGTTGATTTTGCCTTAGCCATGAGTAACTAAGCACCCACAACTTAGGGTTGTGGAACCATGGGTAGTTGACTTGAGATGACCTATGTTTGTTGCATTTTGATGATTGGGGTTTTGCATGTATTGTGTATTTCCTTTCATTTTAATTGTTATTTTGTGGTGGCCAACTCCAACCCCACCTACTAACACGATCCTGACCATGGTAGTGACGAATAAGAAAAGGGAAGTAGATGATAGGATTTCATTGATGTGTTCTTATCTAATCAACCAAACCTGACGAAAGGGAGGTTGCCTGGGACAATAGCTAATGGTTAGTTGTAACACCATAGTAGCCAATCAAGTTCCATGGTGAAATTCGACCTTCAACTTTAGGAGAGGGATGGAAGAACCCAAGTTGCCGTCCTCTATGCGAATCTCCAATTGTAGTTATGTTGTCTAGGCTAATCGAGTTAATGAACCATGGGGAACACAATTCCAAAGTTTTCCCTAAAATTGAGTGTTTTATCGCGTTGTAGTATAGTGTTTATTTTTGTTTTTGTTTTTTGAATCACAACCCCCTCCCATTTAGAGATTTTAGTTATAGATACTTGAAATGGTTGATAGTGAAATTTTATAGTGAAACCCGATATTCACTGAGGATTCGACCCTAACCTTCGATTAGCAAAATTACTGACAGTGACTATTTTGTTATTGAAGCGTGAACATCATCAAAAATTATGGCGCCGTTGTTAGGGTATACGACTAGGTTTTGACTTGATTTCACTCTTAGTTAGTTCAAGTATTAATTTCTAGACTCCCTTGTATTTTACTTTTATTTTTGTTTTTGTTTTCTTGAATAACAACCCCCACCCCCATTTAGAGATTTTAGTTATAGATACTTGAAATGGTTGATAGTAAGATTTTCTAGTCGAACCATATATTCCCTGTGGATTCGATCCTATCCTTCACTTAGATTAATTAATAACACCGACCACTTTCTTATTTTACTTTTGGTTTTGTTATTGTTGTTTGATTTTAATTGCAGGGTGTACTAGGTTGTATGCCCAACATAAGGAGCCAAGGCAATCCCTTAGCTCTGATCAATTTGGAGCTCCATCGACTCTTTAGAAGAATGGCTTAAGTGAATGAGGATATCATGGTTGAGGAGGAAATAAATATGAATGACGATATGGGAAAAGAGGAGAATCCACCACTGAGGGATAACAAGCCACAACTTAAGGACTTTAACGAAAATGCTTATGGATGGAATCAGTATCGTTTGAACCCTATGGCCATAGATGTTACTGGTGCTATATTATTGCGTCTATTACCATCAGACTCTAAGTTCTCGGTGTCAAGTGAGTTACTTTAAATGCTCCAAAACTATGGGTTATTAAAAGGACTACCTTCAAAGGATCCTTATTGTCATCTTCATAATGTGTTTTTTGTTTGCAAGAGTGTCACGCCCAAAATCCCGTTAAGGCGGACTAACACACATTGCCAATAAGTCCTAGTAGAACCAACCTGCATCTGTGCGCTTTCTATACATATTATAAGGGATTTCTACATTCAACATGCCTTTAAGAAAGTAAATAGTAATAATAAGCCAAAAGGAAATGCATATGGCTAGGCCGTTGTGGCCACGGTATCTAGAGTATGAGACATGACCACACTTTAATCTACATAGTATACAAAGCCTCTATATAAAGAAAAGTATCTGATAAGGGTCGGGACAGGACCCGCCTTGACTAACTATACTATAAAAAAAAATACAAGCTCTAGACACGCAAAGCTCCGATGCAACCTAGAGCTTGGTAACAGCAGCTGGATATCCTATACTCCTATTGTGGAAATCTACTAGCACCTGTACCTACAGTATGAAATGTAGGTCCCCCATAAGAGACGTTAGTATAAGATAATATGCTGAATATGTAATGCAGGAAATATTGTATATGAAGTAACAACTCAAATGAAACTATGCATTGGTGTAGAATAAGAGACAACCCTTAGTTATAATGTGGGATAATGTACTTTATGTGTTTTTTATTACTTTAACTTTACTGTATATTCTTTGAACAACAAGTAATACAAAAGACTAGCTGATCAGTGGTAAATCTATATCGGGATCTACCCTGGCTAGACTTTTCCTTTAACCCCTCGAGCTACCCCCCGTGATAGGATCGACCCTGGCTAGATGATTCTTCCACCCCTTGGTTTACCACCCATTAACAAGCAATATACTTTACTTTATCTTTCAATTACCTTTGAGATGATTCCTGTGGTGGTCATAATATTGGAGCTGTAGGACTCTAGGTACAACATATGACACATAAATAATTACAAAAGACAACACTATAATGAAAGAAGTAAGTTACACAAATAATGAGATGCATAGGAGGTAGAACAACCCATGAACTTTATTTAACAGAATGAGCTTATGTATCTTGGTATCCAAGTATGTATGCAGAGTTAAAGATGACTATGTATGGGTGCATATGAACGTGTGAGAGAGTTGAGACACGGTTAATAGTTGTGTTGGAGTCGGTAAGTGCATTTTTGTGCCAAGGAGGGATCTATGTTTCATGTCAAATAATATGAAATCAAGTAGACGTACATACCTCACTATATGACCTCGCTATTACCTCGAGATAAACTTTCCTTCCTCCAAATATTTATCTACAACATAGTAGGTGATAAAACTAGCATTAGCAGCTAATAGATATATCTTGGCAGTCCAATCTCATAAAAAAACAACATAAGGGCAGCAAGCGTATAATTGTAAACCCGAGCATATTCTTTCAACCTTTACGCATCTAATCATATTTTCTAATACACATGCTCATATACATATCATGTACAGACTGTTTTAGTGCCATAACAGTCTTACAACAGCCCACAAAGCACAATACACAACATACAAATAGGCAACATAACGTTACATCCCTTCACTACATTTCGACGTTGACAATCTCGAATATGTTTAAACTTTTCCCAAACTATCCTCAACACATTTATACATAAAAACAGCCTTAAAATAGTCTTAGAAAAGTACCAAAGCAGTCATGAAGTACGTGAGTAAATAGTCTTCCATCGATCATCCCACAAGTTCTTACCAAGAACACAATTGCGATATCCTATACTTTTGCGGACTGTAAAATTGGTGCAGCATCTTTGTTATATCACTAACAAACTACATATTATTAAAAAAATGATTCTTACTTCATACTTTAGCCAACCAAGAAGAGAAAATCCTCTTGAATAACAAGAAAAGTTCACAACAATCATCAGGACACATGCTGTCCAAATTTCCAGCACAAGCATAACTAGCATATATTCCTTGTTTGTCATGGGATAAGTATAAAAGAATACATGGATACTTTCACTTACCTTAACCTTCAAGATTAAGGTTTCCTTCAAGAACCCTAGACAGTTGTATTTGCTACTTTTTGAAGTGAAGTAAAGAGAAAAAGAAGAGTCTTTAGGAAGCTGAAAATTTGTTCCAAAGTGATATGATTTAAGGGGATGTTTTTAGACCTTTTTAAAGGCTCTCTTAGATGACTTTCCCTTGAGTTTTGGACCACATATTACCATATATTACTAAGCTGGTGAGGCAGTAGCTTGGTCCTCACACTTGGTCTTAAATGGTCTCAAAGTTGATTGGCCTTGGTTGCCCATTTTCTTAATTCCTCTTCACTTAGTTTGGGCCCAATTAGTCAAGTGGGTTGTGATGTACTTGGGCCCTTTTATTATCCATCTTAGATTGTAATTATTTTCCATTTATGATAGTAAATACGGGCTAAATTTACACCTTTAACACCGACTTTATTCATTATCAGACATGGATAAATTTGACATCGAGCCTCGTTTCCATTTAGCTAGAAAATTTAAGCTAAGCAAGTAGGTGACTCACCTGCTAGCTTCCTATGTCCTACAAGTACCTAACTTCTTTAATTCGTTTAAGGTTGGGATATCCTCAATTTGACTTAAAACTTATTGACCCTCAACCCTCTTCAGCGTTAGACATATTTATCGCCCTCTAATTTGAGATTCAAACACTTAAAACTAGGCGCTAATTTTACCAAACCATATCATGTTTCATTTGCATAGTACTAGTATTGAAGATGTGGGGTGTTACATCCTCCGCCCCTTAGGAACTTTCATCCTCGAATGTTAGCACAATTAGATAGCTTAACTAAGTTTAAACCATTAATTACACAAACTTTTGACAACGCACTAAGTATTCAATCACACATACCTATTAGTGTCCCGATTCTGCATGTTGGACTCTCTCTTTAGCTTCAAATAAGTAAGGATATTTTTATTTTATCATGTCCTCGGCCTCCCATGTTATTTCTTCTACTTGTTGGTTTATCCAAAGTACTTTTAATGAAGCTATTTCTTTATTTCTTAGCTTCTTAACTTGATGATCTAGAATAGCAATAGGTACCTCTTCATACGTGAAATCTTCTGTAACCTACACGCCTTTAATAGGAGTGACACGAGATGGGTCACCTATGCACTTTCGAAGCATTGAGACATGAAAACCTAGATGAACCATTGAAAGTTCTTGGGGTAGCTCTAGTTCATATGCAACCTTCCCAAACCTCTTAATAATTTTACATGGCCCTGTGTAACGTGGGCTCAGTTTTCCTTTCTTATCAAATCTCATAACCCTTTCATTGGAGACACCTTTAAAAATACCCAATCCCCTACTGAGAATTCCAGTCCTCTCCTTCTAGTATCAACATATGATTTGTGATGACTTTGGGCTGTTTCTAGTCGTTGTTGTATTACCTTAACTTTTTCCATTGCTTGATATAGTAGATCTTGCCCAAGTAAGATGGTTTCACCCACTTCAAACCATCCAATCGGCAACCTACATTTCCTTCCATACAAAGATTCATAAGGTGCCATCTTGATACTCGAGTGGTAGCTATTGTTATAGGAAAATTCAATAACTGGCAAATGGTCCACCCAACTACCTTTAAAATCTAATGCAAGCTTGCAACAAATCTTCAAGTGTCTAAATGGTTCGTTCTGCTTGACCGTCCATTTGAGGGTGGAATGCTTTACTCAAATTCACTTATTTCCCTAAACTCCTTTAGAAGGACATCCAAAACTTTGCAGTGAATTGAGCTCTTCGGTCAGATATAATCGAGATTGGGACTCCATGTAGCATGACTATCTCTTTGAGGTATAGCTTGGCATACTCTTTAGCTATATAATCACTCTTGACTGGCAAGAAGTGTACTGACTTTGTAACTTTGTCAACTATTACCCATATGGAGTCAAACTTTTGAAATGAGCGAGCCAACCCGACAATAAAATCCATATTGATCATATCCCACTTATATGTTGGAAGCTCTATGCACTGCATATAACCTCCTAGCTTTTGGTGTTCTACTTTCACTTGTTGGCAATTTGGACATTGAGCCACAAGTTCTGCGATGTCCTTCTTCATGCCTCCCCATCAAAATATTCCCTTTAGGTCATGGTACATCTTAGTTGATCTTGGATGGATGGAATATCCGGAATGATGGGCTTCTTCCATTATCTTCTTTCTTAATCCATTAAGATTAGGCACACATAATCTGTTTTAGCAGTGAAGTACTCCATTTTGTGTGTACGATCAAATCCCTTTATCGTACCCTTACTCACCTTTTCCTTAAGCTGTCATAGAATGGGATCCTCAAACTATTTTTCTTTCACTTCCATTACTAATGAAGACACTGCTATATTATGTACAATAACCCCTTCCTTTGGAGTTTCAAGAAGGAGAACTCCTAAATTGGCTAGCTGACGTAGATCTTTAGCCACTCCTTGACTTACCATAGCTTGATCACCAGGTTCATGATTTCCTTATGACTCAGAGCATCGACTACCACATTTTCCCTCCCTGGATGGTATAGTATATCAACATCATAATCCTTTATTATCTCTAGCCATCTCTGTTGTCTTAAATTTAGGTCTTTCTACTTAAAATAGCCTTAAAATAGTGTTAGAAAAGTACCAAAGCAGTCATGAAGGATATGAGGCAATAGCCTTCCATCCATCAGCCCACATGTTCGTACTAAGAACACAATTTTGAAATCCTATAAGTACTCACTTTTGTGGACTGTAAAAGTGGTGCAGCAGCTTAGTTACATCACTAACAAACTATACCTTGTTAAACACATGAGTCTTACTTCATAAATCAGCCAACTAAGAAGAGAAAATCCTCTTGAATAACAAGAAAAGTTCACATCAATCCTGAGGACACATGCTGTCCAAATTTCCAGCACAAGAATAACTAGCATATATTCCTTTTTTATCATGGGATAAGTATAAAAAATTCATGGATATTTTCACCTGCCTTATTTTCACCTGCCTTATTTTCACCTGCCTTAGCCTTCAAGATTAAGGTTTCTTTCGGGTTGCATTGGCTACTTTGTGAAGTGAAGAGAAAAAGAAGAGTCTTTAAGATGCTGAAAATTTGTTGCAAAGTGAAATGATTTAAGGGGCTATTTTTGAGCCCTTTTTAAACGATCTCTTAGCCGCCTTTCTCTTGAGTTTTTCTCCACATTTTAGACATATTACTAAGTTGGTGAGGCAGCAACTTTATCCTCACATTTGGGCCCAAATGGGTCTCAAAGCTGATGGGCCTTGGCTGCCTATTTTCTTAATTCCTGTTCACTTAGTTTAGGCCCAATTAGTCAAATTGGTTGTGATGTAATTGGGACCTTTTATTATTCATCTTAGGTTGTAAGTATTTTCCATTTACAATAGTAAAACACGGGCTAAAGTTACACCCTTAACACGAACTTTATTCATTATTGGACTTGGACAAATTCAACATCGAGCCTCATCTTCGTTTAGCTAGCAAATTTAAGCTAAGCAAGTAGGTCACTCACGTGCTAGCACCCTAAGTCCTACAAGCACCTCACTTATTCATCTCCTTAATGTGACGTAAAACTTATTTACACTCAACCCTCTTCAACGTTAAATACACTTATTGCCCACTAATTTGATATTCAAGCACTTTTAAAAATGGGCGCTAATTTGACCAAACTATATCACTTTTCATTTGCATAGTACTAGTATTGTAAGATGTAGGGTGTTACAAAGAGTGTCATGGGGACACAAAATCTTTCTCTTAATGCAATTGGTTTGCAGATGTTTCCATTTTCACTGTCTGGGAATGCAACTGTGTGGTTGTGTAACTTTCCGCTAGGTCCGATAACAAGTTAGGCAGAGCATCAAAGAGTGTTTCTTGAAAGATATTTCCTAAGATCAGAGAAGCTAAAGATCAAAGATCAAATAAATAATATTGAGGAATTACCAGGTGACTTAATTAGTACCGTATAGGAGTGATTTACTAAATGCTTGAGGATGGTCTCCGATGACAAGATTTTTGACGATGACTTGGGTGAGATTTTCTATCGGGCACTTGATAAGAATAGTCAAGCTTGCGCTGACACAACTATAGGAGGCATGCTTCTTGACAAACCTTTTACATTGATAACCATAAGGATGGAACAAATGGTTAAAACCAACAAAGCATGGGGTCAATAAGAGCGAGGTGCAGTGAAGAATTCTTGTGCGGTTAATACCAACAATGAGCAAGAAAAGGTCAATAAAGAGATCATGGAGCAACTTGGCCAACTTCGCACAAGTATGGACTTGTTCTTGAAGCAAACTCAAGCATGTGTTAAAGCAGTCACTAACCAACATTCTAAGGCTCCTGTCTGTGAAAATCCATTCTTGGATGAAGATGCCTGTTTTGTGAGTAATCAAGTGGTGGGTTTTTGAAATAAACCCCAAGGGTCCAACTCAGACTATTAGAGACATGTTTTTGGGTATCAAGGTAGGAACTACAACGGTGATGGTGCTTATAGGGATAACCAAGGTGGCTACTATGAAAGAGAGAGAGTGCTGGATACCGAATGGGGTAGAAGAGATGGTTATGGGAATAGTCCTTAAGTGCCATCCCACAACCGTGATGTCATGACAAGAACTTCAACATTCGAAGAGATATTAGAGAAGTTGTTGAAGAGAGATAATCACCAAGATGGGACCTTAAAGGGAATGCAAGCAGATATCTCAAGT
The DNA here is from genome assembly GCA_025774065.1 of Solanum ossicruentum. Lineage (NCBI taxonomy): Eukaryota > Viridiplantae > Streptophyta > Magnoliopsida > Solanales > Solanaceae > Solanum > Solanum ossicruentum. The sequence goes on from JAOTQR010088124.1 coordinate 31,663, forward strand.
ATTAACAAAAAATAAAGTCTCACTCGTTAGGGATTAAGAAACTAGAATAACGATTTGGGCAAGTTTCTTCACAATTGAACCAACGACAAAAGAGCACGTTACCAAGTGACATGGTTCAAAATCCTAAAAAGTGAAGGGCATTGCATGGCAGTCATGACTCGGAGTCACAAAAGCACTGTTGAACCCCCTATGATAGTGATTGTGGATGAAGTTGATGAGAAGGGTATTGGTGGTGAAGTTGTGGTTGAGGGAGATGGTCCAGAGATTGTTGGGATGCAAAGAGAAGAGGTAAGGGAGCACAAAATATTGAAGTCAATTCCAAAGCATCCTCCTCCTTTCCCTTAAAGGCTTAAGAAAAAGGAAGAGGAGGGCAAATTCAAAACTTCCTCATGTTGAAGTAACTATCCATCAACATTCCCCTTCTAAAAGCTTTGGAGAAGATGCCCAGGTACGCCAAGTATATGAAGGATTTGGTAACAAAGAAACACACTTTGAGCCAAGAACTCTCGCAAGAGCTCCAACAATGTAGTGTTATCATGACAAAATACCTTGTTCAAAAATGAGAGGTCCCCGGTGCATTCACAATCCCTTGCACTATTGGTAATGTGGAATTCACAAGAGCATTGTGTGACTTAGGAGCAAGCATTAATCTAATGCCTCTTGCCATATTCAAAAAGCCTGGGCTTGGCACTCCTACCCTAATAAGAATATAACTGCTCATGGCAGATGGAACTATCAAAAAGCCAGAAAATATGCTTCTTTATGTGTTTGTTATAGTTGATAAATTCATCTTTCCATCGGAACTTATGATCCTTGATTGTGAGGTTGATTTGGAGGTGTCAATTTTTTTGGGAAGACCATTTCTAGCCATCGGAAGAGCTTTGGTGAATATAGTTTTGGGTCAACTTCAGTTTAGGGACAATGATGCAGAGGTTATGTGCGACATCCTCTAGTTAATGAAATATCTGGATGAATTGAAAAGTGAGGTTTTGTCCCTTGATGATTGTTGATAATGGATGATGACTAAGCCGAGCCATGACATTAAACATGGCACTTCTTGAGAGGCAACCCAAGCATCTTTGACAATTGTGGGTTTGTTTAAGTGTGTTTACTTATTGAAATTCTTAGGCAGTAATGTGTTTATTTGTTTTCAATTGAAAAACATTGATGCAGTTATAATAGTTTGAAGATTGTTGTGTTTTTAGATTTGGTTTGTAGGTGGAAATTAAAGAAATGAAGATATGAACAAAATAGCATTTGGAGCAGCCTCTACAAGCAGGCCTACAAGTCAAAGTCACCACTATAACTCGTACTCATACCTCGTTGAGGGGAATAGTGAGTGTTAAAAGTTGACACACACACTACGAGCTAACCTTAGATTTGTAGGGTCTCCTATAAATCATAAGTGGGGTTCATAGTGCCCAAGTATGCGTTTTAATTTTTACTAAGTGTTGAAGCCTGATACGAGAACATAACCTACAAGTAGTAGGATACACTATGACTCCAAGTTATGGTCTCGTAGCCCTGATCTACAGCTTTTAAAAATTTTGACCCGGTTTAGTATAAATGGGGTCAAAATAAATTTTGACCCCCAAAATCATTTTCATAAACACTAAGCGATCGGAAATCCCCAAATCCTTTCCACCTTTTTATTATTCCAATCAAATTTTGGCTTCCCATGTCATTTTTCGATGGGTACTCCAGCGAGGATACTATTTTATAGGGTTTTTAGCATCGTTTGCTCTCTACTTTGCATCGGTTTGACTCTTCACTCATTGGGTAAGCTTCATGATTAGTTTTAGTATACTATTTTGATGAGTTTTACTATTAAGATGATTATGTGCTTGTTTGAATCATCAGGAGTCATACTCATACAATGATGTTTGTTTTAGAAAAGAAATGTAGGGTTTGAGTTCTTTGAAAATGTTACTTTGAGTTGTGCCTTGTTCGAAAATCTTGTGTGGGTGGTTGTAACTTTGAAAGTGATCGTCACATGAGTATGGTGCTTAATTGTTTTCTGATTCTCATGAAAATATGTGGGGAAATGGTGGTATGTTTTTAATATGCCATATCTTGTTTTCCTTACTTGAAAGTATATGAATTCTCCTTGCATCTCTATGGAATATTTTGTTGATGTCGAGTGTGAGTTTTGAGATGAAATTGCTTTTGGTTTTGCTTGATGTAATGTGCGATTGACTTTGATTGGTGAGGGTCATTGTTATTTGGGGTTGTCATGCTTCGATGTTGAGATTCGATATGTATCTGCATTGGTGCTATAAAGTTTGCTTGATGCTGTTTAATTATTACTTTAATGCATTAATGGTTCTTGTGTCAAGGTTGTAGGCATCATAGATGCTATCTGTTTTCTGCTACAAGGACCCACTCCGACTCGTAGGATCACTCTATGAGTTGTAGTGGCCCCTCTTAAGAGGCAACAATCACCTGTGATCCCTTAAACCTTACAATACGAGACCTATCTACGACTCTTAGTGTCATCTAAGTAAATGACTCGTAGAAGTTGCCTAATTGTAATTTGTACTCTATTCCCAACTACAAGCCTAGACTATGACTCGTAGGTCATGCTACGTGTCATACTATGGTTCATATTTGTGATCAGAATGATATTTGTTTTAGGCACCTTAGCACTACGAGGCTAGTGTATGACTCATAGGACACCCTACGAGTCATACCTGCATCTCATAACTGTAGACCTATAACTGTATCAGTGAAGTTTTCTTTTGATTTCATTGTTTAAGTGTTTTGTTTTGTTCTTTGTGATGTGATCATTGTCTGGCAAAACATCTTGAAGTTCACATGTTGTCTTGTGGTTGGCTTGCAGGTATCATGCCTCCAACGGACAAATAAGCAATCCAAACATTCCAATGGAGGTTGGTGGATGAATATTCCGAGGCAGAGAGATCTGAGGGGTCTCTAGAAGTTCACAGGGCCAGAGTAGATCCCTAGGCTAATGTACCTCAGATCCTGACAAGTACAACTTAGGCACCTATGGAAGTCAGTAATTCCTCCTAGTGAGAAGAGGAGGAATTGGAGGGTTATGGAGATAGATCTGGAAGCATCTTACTACAGATGACCCCCACACACTTGGGGTAAGAGTCAGAGTCTGAGAGCACCTTCCAGACCCAACAGGAAGAAGTCCAATCACACGCCCTGCTGACCGCAGATGGTGTGTTGTAGGAATGAAGGAGATATATGACCAGGGGCTAGAGCCGAAGGGACAGGGCATTCTACTTTGACAATTTCATAAGATATCTAGGCTGAACCACTCTATAATTGATAGGGTGCTAGGGTTTGATGCGGAGGTAGATAGACACAGAATATGATGGACTGCACAACAACTGGTCAAGTATGCCCCTTACGTGTTCCGTGAGTTTTCTGCCACTTATCTTGGTACACTTCACCGGGGGCTGCCAAAGAATAAGAAGTTGATCAAGAAGCCTAGGTTACGAGTAGTACCAGTCCGGGGTTTATAGTTCTAATTTTGAAGAAGACTATTCGACGAATTCAATTTGGGCCCACCTACAGAGTGACTCAGTCCACCACAGTGTACGATGGTTGCATTGTCAAAATGACGAGAGTGTTGAGTAAGAAAGATGTTAGGGCCAAGACTGAGCTGCTACAGTGGATAACCAACTAGATATGTGTGGAGGGGTTCGAGCTAATATGGGTTACAAACCACACAGATCCAATAATGGAAGCCCACCTCTCTTTCCAGGCCAAGTTTTGGTGGTCCATTATCTGTTGGTATATCCGGCCTACTTTCACGGATAATGTGATCACCTTGGAATGAGTTGTGTTATTGGCTGACATTCTAGATGGTTATGAGATAGATTGGACCCGGATTATCTCCAAGAAGATCCACGAGTCCACCATATAGACAAATACCTCACTACCATTTCCTGTTTTGATCCACCAATTATGCAATGCAACAGGTACTCCTATAGACCCCTACCAGGACCAGCATATTGAGGCCACACGCACTATGAATCCCTGCTTGATAAAGGCTGATGAGAACCCGGTGGCCATTCCTCATACAACTCCTTCGACTATCCCAGATCCATTCCCGTTTGAGCCTCAGACTCAGGGTTTGACTCCAGCCACTGCAGAGCCTATACCAGTTGTTGAGATTGAGTCTATGCTATCCTCCAGTAATCTAACACCAATCGCATCGACATTACTGGTTGATTCTCTTAATTCTTTCATTGTTTTTCATGCATTAGTGCGTAGGGTGGCTATAGTAGAGTCCAGGCTACAGGCTTTAGCAGCATAGGTCAGACCATAGGTCAACCATACCCTACAAGACTCTGAGGAGAGGATAAAGGCATTTGTCCGTGATTTGGTTGATTAGAGAGTCAGAATGTTGGATTCCCGAGTCGATGCTTTCAAGGCGAGTGTCCAACGGAGGCTTGAGGGTGCTCGGCCAGCTGACATGAGCACAGTGATACAGGAGTTGGCCCAATTTAAGGATGACATATTCCAGATGTTAGCATCCCCTATTGCAATCCCGTAGGTAGCACTGGCGGGTGATGAAGATTCTTATTGGTTAGCTGACAACCTAGATGCTCACAAGAAGAGGCCCCTCAAGACAAATGACCCAAATTTGAGCTAGAAGAGCCTAGACCTGATGACCCAATAGCCCCAGAGGAGGAGACGATACTAGAGGAGGTGGTGCAGGAGTCGATCCTTTGGCAGCTATACAGAGAGACAAGGAGCAACGGACTTCAAATGGACAGGGAAGCTCACGTACAGTTGCGGGCAAGATTGCTGATTTGGAGGTCATGACCCAGGACCTAGCTGACCAGATAGATACCGGTGCTTGAGCACCATGATGTTTGACTTTTTCACCCCAACCCTTATCTTTTCTATATAGATACTTTGTTCTTTCTATCAGAAAATATTTTTATAATGATAGGTTTTGGATTTGTTTAAATGTTTTATGTTGGATGTTGCTATTACATATGTTTTGGATGTTAATTTTTGAAATGATGGTTTGTACTATATGTATATATATCTATGTTTTTGTTATTTTTTTCGTTTATGTCTTTACTTTGAAGAAAAAGTATTCTATTTTGGTGGGGTGTGGGATGTTATGGACTAAGGTGAAGTCTGAGTAGCCTCGAGTTCATAACTTTCCTTATTTTTGATCTCAAGGTTTTCTTGCCGTGTTTCTTTTTCCTTGTGGATGCTCTAATTTTCTGCTGAACCGGCATGTTTAGGTAGTGTAGATAATGTGTAAATATATAGTAGTATTATATGTTGGCACATACATAGTCTTTAAAGGTTTTTTCAATGATTTAAAAAAATTAGGGACTCTCAAAATTTTTGAGATTGTGGTTATTGATACATCCATGCATTTGGAGTATCATGCAATGTTTGTTATGGTAATGTGGTGGTAAGTTAAGCTTGAAGCATAACCTGTAAGTCTATACTTGATAATGTGTGCAATGTCATGTGTGTTGTGAGCTTATTTTGCTGCATTTATGTATCATGTATGGACTTAGAACTTGCCTTATTACTCTAAGATTTGTTTGGTGATTTATTTGGAAGGGATCTTAGGCCTTTGTTCTTTTAGTGAACCCACTCTTGCCTAAATGACCTACCAAGTGAGCGAGTGAATCCCTTGTTCCAAAGTCTTGAGCTTCTCATGGACTCATTCATTCTTGACACCTTACTAGCTTTACCTTGTTTAATAAAATACCTTGATATTGGTCATAGTCTATCCTTGAACATGTGAACCTTGATTGAGGCTAAAAGCCTAAGTTGAGGGTGGCTTCCAATTGTGGCCCTGGTTCAGGAATAAATATTGTATACTTCACCTCAGGCTAAAAGACTAAGTTGAGGGTTACCTTTATTATGATAAAGTAATAAAAATAAGATGGTTGGTTGGGAAAGAAAGAAAGAAATGAATAATCATGAGCCGGTGAAGAAAAAGAAAAAGAAAAGTTCCTTGAATTGAAGAAATTTTTAAAAATGAGTTCAGAAATAAGGCATAGCTGAAAAAGAAAAAGAAAGCACCCGGGGAAAGCTTGAAAAAGGAGAATAAGGGTGGATGTAGTAAAAATGTTGGGTTATGAAGGTAAAAGTATTGGTAAACATGGTTCAACAATAGTTTCCAGTAACTACTTGCCTAAAATACCATACCAAAGCCCTTTGAGCCTATGTTAGAAGTCGTTAAGTCCTAAAGTGATCCAAATCCACTTTGTCACCAAACTGGAAGTTACATGTAGAGGAAACCCTTTGGTGTTAGTCATTTTTCATGAATTTCAATTGTTAGAGTGAGAACGCTTGCACAGTGCCTGAATCCTAAATACTTTTTGAGTGAGTAAGAGGGACTTCACTTGTGTAAGGGCATTTGCACCATTTGAATAGCATATGACTATACCAGTGATTATGGATGGGTGATGCTCCTTAACTTATCATAGTTGGGTTGCCAAATGCATCTTTGTATTTTGTTCTGCTTAGTAGCCTTGCAATCTTGTTTTGAAAATGAAAGTTGAGCACCTAAGTTAGAGTAATTGATATATATGCCATTAGTGTAGCTGCTACATGTTTCTCATTGTCTGCATAGATTGAGTCGTCGTTTGAGGAAAAGCAACAATTCTAAGTTGAGGGTGTTGATAGTTGTCAAAATAAAACACATTTGATAGCTAAAAAAGGAATTTTGTGAGTTCATAATGCAACTTTTTATGGTTTTTATGTGTTTTTCTGTTGTTATTACAGAAGATATAGGTTTGCATAATTTTGGAGAAAAATTACAGATTTTGCTGAAGCACAAGATATACAAGCTTACGTAGTCGTAGCCCAAGCTACGAATCGTATGGTGATCTTGTAGCTAGTAGAGAGCAAAAATCAGAAATTTGCCAAGTGGAGGTCAACCCTACGAGTCTAGGTCTCAGTACGACTCGTATAGGTGGACTTGTAGCAGGGAACATAGAGCCAACACTTAAGACAAAAAAACTAATGACCTAGACTATGAGAGAAGCATACAAGTCGTAGCCCAAGCAATGCTCATACCAATTGGTCATACCAGTTGAGTCCAAAATGCTAAGAATTTGATACGAGACCCTGATTACAACTCGTAGGTCACCTTATGTGTCGTACTTGCGAGACGAACGAGATGCCAACTGTCTATTCTGTGTAATTTTTAGGGCAAATTTGTGAACACTATAGATACTTTAAGTGAAGGTTTTATTTGGTAGAGACCAGATTCCACATGATCACATTTAAATATTCTCTCTAGAATGTATTAGGGTTCTAGCTTAGATTTTAAGTTTCTCTTGGAAAACCCACTTTTGGGGAGTGAAAATCTCATAATATATTCATTCTTAATATATCAAGCTTGTGGTTTACAACTTGTGGTGTCTTCACTCTTCATTGTTTTGGGTAAAATTCTCAACTATGTCTTGTATTTACATTTTTTGTTGATTATGCCTTAGCCATGAGTAGCTAAGTGCCCACAACTTGGGGTTGTGGTAACCATGGGTAGTTGACTTGAGATGACCTGGGTTTATTTCATTTCTATAATTAGGGTTTTGAATGTATCATCTATTTCCCTTCATTTAAATTATTGTTTGGTGGTGGCCAACACCAAACCCTGCCTACTATCACGATCCTAATAAAGGTAGTGATGACTAGAAAAAGGGAAGTAGATGACAGAATTCGATTAATGTGTTCTCGTCTAATCAACCAAACCTGACCAAGGGAAGGTTGACTGGGACAATAGGTAACGATTAGTTGGCACACCTTGGTAGCCGACCAAGCGTTATGGTGAAATTCGACCTTCACCTTCATGAGAGGGCTGGAAGATCCCAAGTTACTATCTTGCATGCAAATCTCCAATTGTAGTTATATTGTCTAGGGTAATCGAGTCAATGAACCATGGGAAACACAATTCCCAAGATGTCCCTAAAATTGAGTGTTTACTCGCGTTGTAGTATAGTGTTTATTTTTTTAATCACAACCCCCTCCCCCCCCCCCATTTGGAGATTTTGTTTATATATATTCGAAATGGTTGATAGTGAAATCTTGTAGTCAAACCCTATATTCCCTATGGATTAGACCTTTAACCTTCTCTTATGTTAATTGATGACAGCAATCGCTTTCTTATTGAAGTGTGAACATCATCAGAGTGCTCCAAGGAAAAATAGATTCTATGTTCTTCAAGAGAGGCAAAGTTTAGATGAGGTGCCTGATGTCATCACCGGTATGTTAAAGATTATTATTTTGTTGTGTGTGCATTGATAGATCCCGGTGCCACACTTTCTTTCATTACTCCTTTTGTTGTCGAAAAGCTTCATGTTAGTCCCACATTATTGTGTGAGCCTTATGAAGTGTCTACCCCCATTGGTGAGTCCATTGTTGCTAGAAGTGTCTATAGAAATTGTCTCGTGTTCATTTTGCATAAAGTCTTGGCTTGTGATTTTGTTGAATTAGATATGGTGGATTTTGATGTCATTCTTGGGATGGATTAGTTGCATGCATATTATGCTTCTATAGATTGTAGAACCCGTAGAGTTAAATTCCAATTCCCTAATGAGCCCATCCTTAAGTGGGAAAACATGTGTGGTGATCAAGGGTAGATTCATTTCTTGTCTTAAAGCCCAAAAGCTGATTACTAAGGGTTTCCTTTATCATCTTGTGAGGGTTAGGTATCTTGAGTCCAAAATCCTTCCTATTGAGTCGGTTTCGGTGGTTAATGAGTTTCTTGATGTCTTTCCCTATGAGCTTCCCAGTGTTCCTCCCGAAGGGAAAATAGACTTTGGTATAGATCTCCTTCCCGATACTCAACCCATTTCCATTCACCCTTACTGTATAGCCCCGACAGAATTGAAGGAGTTAAAGGATCAATTGAGGAATTTGTCGGAAAAGGGTTTCATAAGGCCTAGAAAGTCACTTTGGGGTGTACTGGCGTTGTTTGTGAACCAAAAGGATGGTTTTCTTAGAATGTGCATTGATTACAAACAACTTAATAGGGTTACCATAAAAAACAAGTACCCTCTATCAAGGATTGATGACCTTTTTGATCAACTTATGTCTAATCACTTTTCTAAGATTAATTTTCGATCTGGGTATCACCAAGTTAAAGTGAGGAAGTGTGATATATTCCCAATATTGCTTTTTGGACTATGTATGGGCACCTTTGAGTTTGTTGTTATGTCCTTTGGTTTGACTAATGCACCGACTATATTTGTGGATCTCATGAATAGGGTCTTTAAATCCTACCTTGACTTGTTTACGGTGGTTTTTATTATGATATCTTGATTTATTCCCATAGTGAGGAAGAGCATGTCAATTACTTGAGAGTGGTTTTGCAAATCTTAAGGGAGGAGAGGTTGTATGATAAATATAAAAAAATGTAAGTTTTGGTTGAAAAAGGTTGCATTTTTGGGCATGTGGTGTCGGGTGATGGCATTAAGGTGGATCCTAATAAGACGGAGGTAATAAGAAATTAGCCTATACCTTTGACTCCATCGAACATTAGGAGCTTCTTGGGTTCAGGGGGTTATTACTGGAGGTTTGTTCATGGCTTTTCTTCTATTTCTTCACCTATGACTAAGTTGACCCAAAAGAAGGAAAAATTCATGTGGGCCAATGAATGTGAGAAGAGTTTCAAAACTTTGAAATATAAGCTTGTCTCCACTTCTATTTTGGCTCTATCGGAAGAGTTGGAAGGGTTTGTGGTTATTGTAATGCATCAAGATTTGGTTATGGTGTGTTTTGATGCAAAATGGTAAGGTGATAAATATGCCTCTAGGCAACTTAAGCTACATGAGAAGAATTATCACACCCATGATATTGATTTGGCGCTTGTGGTATTTACATTGAATATTTGGAATCATTACTTGTATGGAATTCATGTTGATGTGTTTACCAACCACAAGAGTCTCCAATATGTGTTCACCTAAAAAGATCTTAACTTGAGACAAAGAAGGTGGTTAAAGCTCCTTAAAGACTATGATATGAGTGTCCTTATTAGCCCGGCAAAGCTAATGTTGTGGCTGATGCACTCAATAGAGTGTCCATCGGTAGTCTAGCTCATGTTGATGATGGATTCAAGAAGGTGGCTAGAGAAGTTCACCGGTTGGCTAGATTGGGGATTAGGTTGGATGAGGTTGAAAATGATGGTGTAGTGATTTTTGATTGTTGTAAATTTTCCTTGATTGAGGAGGTGAAGGTAAAATAGAACCTTGACCCCTTGCTAGAGTTGAAGGCCTTGGTCAGAAATGGTAAAGTGGAGGATTTCTCCCAAGGGGGAGATGGTTCCCTTAGGTACCAAGGTAGATTATATGTGCCTATTGTTGGTGACTTACGAGAGTTGATCTTGAAGGAGGCCCATATTTATCCTATTCTATTTACCCTGGTTCTACAAATATATATAGAGACTTGAGGGATGTGTATTGATGGGGTGGTATGAAGAGAGATATTTACAAGTTCATATCCGGATGTCATAATTGCCAACAAGTCAAAGCCGAACATCAAAGGCTAGGTGGCCTAGCCCAAAATATAGAGATTCCTACTTAGAAGTGGGAAGAGATGAACATAGATTTTCTGGTTAGGTTGCCTAAGACTAGGAAACATTTTGACTCTATTTGGGTTGTTTTGGATAGAATGGGAAAGTCGGTTCACTTCCTACCAATGAAACCACTTATGGTTCTAATGATTATGCCAAGTTGTATATACATAAGATGGTTAAATTGCATGGGGTGCCTTTGTCTGTCATTTTGTATCGTGGTGCTCAATTCACTTCTAACTTTTGGAGGTCATTCTAAAGAGGTCTCGGTACCAACGTTAAGCTTAGCACTGCCTTTCATCCTCAAATGGATGATCAAGCCTAGAGGACTATCAAAATGTTTGAGGATATGCTTAGAGCTTATGTTTTGGAGTTTAAGGGTAGTTAGATGAACATCTTCCACTTATTGAGTTTGCTTACAACAAAAGGTACCACTCAAGCATTGGTACGGATCCTATTGAATCTTTACATGGTAGGCGTTGCAGATCCCCGATTGGGTGGTTTGAAGTGGGGGAGATGGCTTTGTTTGGTTTGGATTTCGCTATGGAAGCCATGGACAATATGAGGTTCATAAGGGAGAGATCGAAAATAGCCCAAAGTAGAAAAAAGTCCTACTCTGATGTGAGGAGAAGAGATTTTGAGTTTAAGGTTGGTGATTAGCTTTATTTGAAAGTCTTACCTATGAGGGGTGTGATTCGATTTGGGAAAAAGGGGAAATTAAGCCCAAGGTCTGTGGGTCCTTATAGAGTGTTGAGGAGGGTTGTTACGGTTGGATATGACTTGGAATTCCTTATGGAGATGAATATGGTTCATCTGGTATTCAATGTGTCCATGTTGAGAAAGTATGTGGGTGAACTAAGTGCTATAGTGCCCTAGGATGTTGTGGGTGTTGTAGAAGATAATTTGACCTATGTGGAGGTCCTGGTGGAGTTTTTGCATAGAGAAGTTAAGAGATTGAGAAACAAAGATGTAGCTTCCGTCAAGGTCCTTTGGAGGAATGAACAAGTTGAAAGTGCCACATGGGAAGACGAGGCGGACATGAGAAAGAGATACCCATATCTCTTCCATTCTACTCAAGCCGAAAGTAGTAATTTAGGTCCCCTACATGATTTCAAGTCTTAACTTTCAGCCCTTATATTATTTTGCATACATCCATGTGCTGTGGTGATAAGTTTTTGGTGATTTTTGACATTTATGTTGAGATTTTTGAAAATGATGTTCAAGTGCATTTGTTGCATTCAAGTCGGCCAGAAAATGTCACGACCCAACCTAGGGCTTAGACGTGACACAGTGCATGGGGAACTTGAAGGGACCCCAAGAAAGCCTCTTAACATATCATAACATATCCATGGTCGCAAGAGCAAATAAATACAATTATAGTATGTGAATAGGTATAAACGGGACTAAGGGACAACTTTCATATCATAAATGTCAAAAGTCAAGAGAGAATCAAAGCTCATAGCATAATACAAAACATGTCCAACAACATCTCTAAATCTTAGATGCATAGTGGTGGCCAAGACAAGCAACTAGGCTCACCCTCATAGTCAATTTATACATAAAAGAAAGATAGTCTTAGAACATAGCATGAGATCATAAACGTTGTCCCCAAAATGGAGGACTCACCAAAGGGCTTGAGGGATATCATACTAGCCACCTAGAGGAGGAAGATCAAGCGGGCCTCCGGTCCCTACATGGTGACATCACGTAGTCATAGAGTATGCCTTAGTATGTTTGAATGTACTAAGTATATCGGATGCAATGCAACAAGAGTTAGGCAACATAATCAAAATACATAATGATAACCAATAGAGAGCATAATACCGATATGGCATGCATGATCAATGCTTAAGTAAAACATGCTGACATATACCATAATACATGTGTAAGAAGAGATGATCATGGTGATTAAGGTACTAACCCCTCAACCCGATTACCAAGGTATGAACCCCTTGATTGGTTGGTGTATAATGGCACTCTACCACTCCAGGTGATTGAGGTACTAACCCCTCAACCCGGTTATCAAGGCATAACCCCTTGATTAGTATCAAGGTACAAACCCCTCGACATGGTTACCCGGGCTCTTAACCCCCCGAATAAGGCATTGTCACTTTCTCACTATATAGGAGAATATCATATATATATACATTTCTTTCATCATCATAAAGTCATTCAACTCATTAGACATGTATTGGGCCTTCAATTCCTCAAAATACATCAACCGGACATTTTATCAGACACTTGGCGTGTGTGTAGTGCTAGTGTAAAATCATGCATTTCAAGAGTGGAATCATGCTAGTTAATTCAATGTAAAACCATTAATAGAAACTTGATCACACCCTCAAGCAATATACATCAAAACCCTTCATCAAAATCTCACAATAGACCTTAGATTCATAGATCAAAACATGCTAAAATAATCATAATTTCATGTAACCCCAACATAGTGTGTAGTGAAATTCATAATAAGTAAGACCCATGAGTACATCAACTTTAAATCATGCAATTTTTAGGTAAAAGGGAGCTTGGGCATCATGGGTGAAAGGAATCAATAAAGAAACCAACATACCTTGACTTTGGAGAATCCTTGAAGAAGATTGGAGATGGAGACTTGAAGCTTGAATGAGAAACTTAAGATCCCGATGAGTTTTGGGACTTGAAATTTGGAGGTGAAATATTGTCTATGTTTGAGAGAGTATTTGAGAATGTATTGATTGATATGAGGGTGAAATAAGGCTAAGTGTAGGTATTTTCATGCATGGTAAAAATTATGCCCAAGACCCAAAATCTTGGACCAATAATAAAAAATAGTGCTTAAAAGTACACAGAAGCCTATCATTGGCACGTTGCGCCAGGGGCACAGATCATCACTAGAAATTGCATTTTTGTGATTTTCAAATTTTTCTATAGTTGCTTTTAAATCGTTGTTAGACCTATTTCCCACTAAATTTGACTCCTTAAACAAGAATATGAAGTTGGATATCACTCACGGGTTTTGAGATATATTGAAATTACAATTCCAGACACTTCTAAGGCGCCTTTTTGGGTACTTTTTGGGGTTATTTTAATATCTCCCCCTTGGGAACTTTCATCCCCGAATTTCAAAGAAATGTACATGAGAAGAGTAATTGTAAAGAGATCAACCCCAATAATAATGCATCGATACACTCAAAACATTATTTTCAAAATATTAACATAAGTGTTAAATCATCATGAACTTTGTCAATATAAACATGAATGTATGCAGTTGACTTAGGGAATGGAACATAAGACATGAAATAACATAGAAGAGTTAGAATTTATAGCTTAGGCTTGAGTAGAATAGAAGAGATAAGGATATCATTTTTACATGTCTACTTCGGCCTCTCATGTAGAACTTTTGACTAGTTGATTCCTCCAAAGGAGCTTAACGGAAGCAACATCCTTGTTCCTAAACCTCTTCATTTTTCTATGGAAGACCTCTGCTAGAACTTCAAATCTCTACTGGAACTTCTTCATCTGTCAAGTTGTCTTCAACTATCCCCACAACATCAAGAGGCACAATAACATCAGGATCACCCACGCAGTTCCTCAACATAGACACATGGAAGACCGAATGAACCAATCACATTTCACTAGGCAATTCCAACTCATAGGCCACCTTATCAATCCTTCTCCTCACCTATAAGAACCCATATATCAAGGGCTTAGCTTACCCTTCTTACCAAAATGAACCACACCCTTCATGGGTGAAACCTTTTCAAATAACCCAATCAGCAACTGAGAATTCAAGATCCCTTCTCCTGACATTGGCATAGGACTTTTGGTGACTTTGGGCTATCTTCAACCTTTCTCTAATCGTCCTAACCTTCTCTAGAGCCTCCATAATCAGATCTTGTCCCAACAAAGCTACCTCTCCAAATATAAACCACCCAATCAGTGATCTACAATATCTACCATATAAGGACTCAAAAAGGGCCATATCGATTCTAAAATGATAGCTATTTTTTAAGGAAAACTCAATCAATGGAAGATGATCATCCCAACTACCTCTAAACTCCAATACACAAGCCCTAAGCATCTCCTCAAGAGTTTGGATCATTCTTTTGGCTTGGCTATCTGTTTGAGGGTGGAAGACCATACTAAGTTTAACCTTTGTACCAAGACCCCTTTGGAAGGACCTCCAAAAGTGTGAAGTGTGGGCTCCATGACTCGATATGATAGACAAGGGAACTCCATGCAATCTCACCAACTCATGAATGTACAATTTAGCATAATCTTTAGCTCCATATGTAGTTTAAACCTATAGAAAGTGAGTTGATTTTGTCATACTCTCAACATAACCCAAATGGAATCAAAACCCCTTCTAGTCTTGGGCAGCCCAACTACAAAGTCCTTGTTAATCTCTTCCCACTTCCAAGTAGGAATCTCTATGTCTTGGGTTAAGCCACCTGGCCCTTGGTGTTGGACTTTGACTTGTTGGCAACTATGACAAGTCAAAACAAATTTGGCAATGTCCCTCTTCATACCTCCCTACCAATACAACTCTCTCAAATCTCTATATATCTTAGTAGGACCGCGGTGAGTAGAATAGGAAGTACCATGAGCCTCATCAAGGATCCTTTTTCTCAAGCCATCAACACAAGGTACACACAACCGACCTTGGTATCTAAGGACAACATGTCCCCCTTGGGAGAGAACCTCCACCTTACCATCGTTTACCAATGCCTTCAATTCCAACAAAGCAGGGTCAAGATCTTGCTTAGCTTTCACCTACTCAACCAATGAAGATTTAGAACCATCTTTAATAACAACACCCCCATTATCAACTTCTTCCAACCTAACCCCTAATCTAGCCAACCGATGAACCTCCTTAGCCATCCCTTTGCCACCATCATCAATAAGAGCTAGGCTACTTATTGACACCCTAAAACATCCACCACTATACTATCCTTACCAACATAATAGTGCACACTTATGTCATAGAAGAAATTCTAGCCACCAACCTGCACTCCATACAAATAATGACACCAAATCTTTAATACAAATACCACGGGGGCTAGTTCAAGATCATGGGTAGGATAGTTCTTTTCATGCATTTTGAGTTGCCAAGAAGCATAGGCTATTACCTTACCATTTTGCATTAACACACAACCCAAACCACCTAGGGAGGCATCATAATACACAACAAATCCCTCCAGCCCTTCCGGTAGTAACAATATAGGAGCAAACACAAGCTTACCTTTCAAAGTTTGGAAGCTTTTTTCACACTCATCGGTCCACACAAACTTAGCCTTCTTTTGGGACAATTTTATCATGGGAGAAGCAATAGAAAAGAACCCATTCACAAACCTCTGATAGTAACACACTAAGAATAAGAAGCTCCTAATATCCGACAGGGTCAATGGTTTAGGACAATTTCTAATCACATCCATCTGTTAAAGATCCACCTTGATACCATCCCCAACACCACATGACCATGGAAGGCAACCTCTTTAAGCAAAATTCACATTTTTTATACTTAGCATACAACTTCTCTTCCCTCAATCTTTGAAATACTACCCTCAAATGAGTCACATGCTCCTCCTTACTATGAGAATAGATCAAAATATCATAAATGAAGACCACAACAAATGAACCAAGGTAGTGTTTGAAGACCCTATTCATAAGATCCATGAAGATTGTCAATACATTGTCAACTAAAAACGCATCACAACAAACTCGTAATGCCCATACCTAGTCTAGAAGGCCATCTTAGGACTATCACACTCCCTCACCTTCAATTGATGATACCCAAACCGAAGATCGAACTAGCTAGCCCCTTGCAATTGGTCAAACAAATCATCAATTCTTGAAAAAGGATACCTATTCTTGATGGTGACACTATTAAGTTACTGGTAGTCAATACACATTCTAAGATACCTATTTTTTTTCTTCACAAGAAACACCGATGCACCCCAAGGGGATTGACGAGGCCTAATAGAACCCTTTTTCAACAAATCTCTCAATTACTCCTTCGACTCCTTTAACTCTGCCGGGGCCATATAGTAAGGGGGAATAGAAATAGGTTGAGTATTGGGAAGGAGATCTATACCAAAATCTACCTCTCTTTGAGGAGGGACACCAGGAAGGTCATTTGGAAAGACATCAAGAACTCATTTACAACCGGAACTGACTCTATGGGAAGGAATTTGGACACCATATCCCTTACCCTCACTAGATGGTAAAGAGACCCCTTAGATATCAACTTATGGGCTTTAATGCAACAGATGAACCTACCCTTGTCCACCACATCATGACTCTCCCACTGAAGGATAGGTTCATTAGGGAATTAGAATTTGACCCAACGCGTTCTACAATCAATAGAGGCATAGTATGCTTTCAACCAGTCGATCCCAAGAATGACATCAGAATCAACCATATCCAACTCAACAAGATCACAAGGCAATATTTTATTTAAGATGCAAATGGACAATTTATATAGACCTTCATAGCAGCAATAGATGTACCAATAGGAATAGACACCTCATATAACTCATACAACAATTTGGGCTCAACATGGAACCTTTTGCCAACAAAGGGGGTAACAAAAAAAAGAGTGGAACTCGAATCAATCAATGGATACACATCAAAATCAAAGACTTTTAACATACCGATAACGACATTAAGCACCTCATCAACCCCTTGTGTCCCATGCAAAGCATAAAACCGATTGTGCCTTAGCGCACCACCTTGTTGACCAACTTTTCCCTTAGGAATCGCATATGTACCTTATGGGCGGACCTCTTTACCCTTGTTGTGGTTACCAGGAAAATTAATCTTCGTGTGAACAACTTCCCCATATCCATAACATGCATTTGTGTCTCACAAACATGGGCCCCCATGACCCCTACCATAGTTTGAACACATATTATAAGGAACCGCACCACCAACACCTTGGGCCCTTTGGATGTCATTTGCAAATCCCCTATTAGATGTATGAGAAGACACTTGGCCTTGATGGAACCAGCCACCCTTTTGACTTTTGAACCTGCCCTCATAGTGGGCCCTCTTTGCCTCATTATCCATTCTCTTCCTCAAGTTTTCCTCCTCCATTTGTTCAACATAGGTCAGCAAATGGGACAAATCCTTGTCACTAATCAACTTAGCGGACCGGCACACCCCACTCTCTAAGTCGAATACCCCCATCAAAAATTTATTTATTCTAGACCTTTAGTCGGCCAACAAGTGTGGAGCATATTTGGAAAGTTGGTTGAACTTGATGGCATACTCCCTCACAATCATAGAACCTTGAAACAACCCTAAAAAATGCCCTAATATGTGCCTCAGAAGTGCCCGAAATCGTAATTTCCATATATATATAAATTTTCTTCTTTATTTTAAAAATTAGACTCCATATTCTTGTTTAGGGGATCAAATTGACTAGGATCTGTGTCTAACCCGAATTTTAGAGCAACTGTATCAAAATCCAAAAATTGCAAAAATGCGATTTTAGAGGGTCAACTTTGAAGGATCATATCTCTTAGTATAGAAAGAACTAGATGGCCTACGACAAATCTGATTAAAGATCATTGAATTATCTTTCTAAATCACTTGGTTTCACCTCATTTTGAGTTTGGATGAAGGAGTTATGCTTATTTTTGTGGAACTCATTTATGCAAAAAATGCAATTCCAGTGAGCAATCATTTTTGGTCTTATTTTCTCTTGACTTTGGTCCAAGACTTTTAAGTCTTGGTCCTAAGGGTTCCCACACTTGAAAGTACATATACTTTCCTTATTTCACGCTCATATCATCCTAAACATTCCCTAATACTCACCAAAACACTTAGCCAAATATTTACTCCCAAATTCAAGATCCAAAACTCAAGACTAATCTGAAGGATTTTATCAAGGATTTCATTCAAGCTTCAAGTCCCCATTAAAGCCTTCTTCAAGGTTTCTCCAAAAGCTAAGGTATCTTGTGTTGAACCATTGGGTCCTTCTACCCATGGTGCATAAGCCTCCTTTTTACTAATATTGCATGATTTAAAGTTGAGTTTTCATGTGGATCTTGTACATTGAGAAATTTACTGCACAATGATTTTAATTCATGAATGTATGGTTGTTTTAGCATGTTTTGAACTCTAAATCATGGATCTAATGTTGTATTTGATGAGGGGTTTTTATGTGCATGTCTTGAGAGTGCTGCAAGGTATTGATTAATGGTTTTACAATGGATTTTCTTGAATGATTTCATTTTTAAATTGCATGCTATTTTACCCCCATTACACACCTGCCAAGTGTTTAGTAAAATATCCGGCTAGGGTTTCTTGACAAATTATGGGCCCAATGCATGGTTTACGAGTGGAATGATGAAATGATGTATGTATGTGATAAAAAAATTATGGTAAGACGAGAAGATATATATATATATATATATATATATATATATATATATATATATATAATGATTAACGAAATGAAGATATGTGTTTGAATTACGTAAAACACCTTTGGTATTGCAAGGGAATTGTTGGGCTCTCATGTTATATTCTTGTTATTGTTGATGACTTGTAGGATTCTGAAGATAGTGTTGATGCTCTTGTCAATTGTGAAAGACTACTAGGAGGGGTTATGAACTATGTTACATGCTTTGCCCTTTAATTCAAGGTCAATTCCTATATGTAGGGGTTATGAGCTATGTTGTACACCTTACCATCATGTACGAATGCAATCTACTCCTTATGAGGTTATGCTACTCCCTATGAGGTTATGTTACTCTTTATGAGGTTATGCTACCCCCTATGAGGTTATGTTACTCTTTATGAGGTTATGAACTATGATGTACTCCTTACCCTCGTGTATGATTTTGGGTTATGAATTGATGCTATATCTTTCACCCTCTAGTATAAGGTAATTGGATAAGCTAATTATGTTATCTTAATGGGTTAAGTAAGCTATGAAAGAATAGATACTTTCAAGTATGTTTTACTACAAGTATTGTCCAAGCATGCCATACTGATATATTATGCCTATTCCCTATTGTTATGCATTTTGAGTACATTACCTATCTCTTGTTGCATTGCATCCCACATACATAGTACATTCTAGCATACTAATGCATACTCTATGCCTACATGATATGATTATATAGGAACAGGAGCCCCGCCTGAGCATCTCCACCCACGTGGCTAGTATGATTTCACTTAAGCATATTGGTAAGTCCTCCATTTCGGGGACGTTGGTCTATGTTTATTATGTTATGTATTGATTCCTTCTTCTATATGGCTATTTTAACTATGACGGTGAGCTCGGTTGCTTTGTATTGGCCCTAACTAAGTATCTATGTTTAGAGGTGTTGCTGGACAAGTGATGTATTACGTTTGAGCTTTGACTCATCTATGTTATTTAAGTATTAAACTCTCTCTTTCTCCCTTAGCCCCATTACCTCTTGTTCATGTTTCTTATGATATTTTATATTGCTTCCACGATCAAGGATGTGTAATGCTATGCTATGAGGCTTGTTTGGGGTTCCATCGGGTTCCCCATTCGCCTATCACGTCGAGGCCCTATGCTTGGGTCGTGACAACGATGGTATTAGAGCACTAGGTTGAAAGATCCTCGGAGTCCAACACACTGCGTCAATTAGAGTCTTATTAATTATTGTGTTGTGCACCACAACTATGAGTAGGAGGCTATGAGACATTTTAAGAAATGGTTTCCTTCTTCATGGTCTATGTCATGCTTTAGAAGTGAGATAGGGCTTTCCCCTATAACGAATGTTCTTTAATATTCTTGTTTATCATGCCACTTTAATGAGGAAGGCAAAGGAAGGTAAGTTGAAGGTTTTGATGTTGATGGATCTGCATTTCACTATTTCTTTCATTATTACTTTTGGTTGATAGTGGGGATTCTTGTGTGCCCAAGTTGTTATATGGATCTTTGGTGTTTATCCTTTTGTTATGTATACTGTTGCAAGAAGGTTCACAGGTGTTGATCAAGGTTTGTATTGCGTTAGGTCATGCTTCATGAATTGTTGGAGTTGGCATGGTGGATTTTATTGTTATTGTAGGGATGGAATGGTTGTATGCTTGTTGTGTCTTCATGGATGGTAGGACTCGTAGAGTTAGATTTCGACTCTCTAATGAGTCTATCTTCGAGAGGGAGGTTGTCAAATGGTAGCAACGAAGGTAGATCTATTTCATGTCTTAATGTATAATTAGTCTCTTAGGGGTTGGCCCATGTGATCATTGCATAGAGTCTTGTCTTGTGATCTTGGTTGGATTTATTTGATGTGTTGGAGGTCCTGGGATGGTTTTCCTACTTGCATAATATTCTTTTGATAAGCGTAGCACTCGTAAGGTTATGATATGATGGTTAAGAATGGGTGACCTACATGGTCAACTATAATGGGTTAGTCACTTCTCTAAGGTTGATCTTTAGTATGGGTGTTGTCTCCAAGTGATGATGAGGGTAGGTGATGTACCTAAGTGCCTTTTCGAACTAGGAGTAAGCATTATTAGTATTGATGGAGGTGTTTTGTTGTCTTTTGCACTGAGGACGTTTGCGGATTTCTTGAATAGGGTCTTAAACCCTTACCTGTGTATGTTTGTAGTGGTCTCTAGTGATGACATATTGATTTGTTTGGAGTTTGTGAATCATTTTGGGGTAGTGTTCAAGTCTTGGATGATGAGAGGTTATTTACTAAATATGATAGGTGTGCATTGTGGATAGCAAGAAGGTGGTTAGGATACTTTAAGGATTATAAATGGGTGTGCATTACTTTTCCTCGGTAAGGCTAATGTTGTGGTCAGTGCTCTAGGTAGCCTAGCATGTGTTGATAGTGGTGGCAAGAACGAGACTAGTGTGTTTCGTCGATTATTCAGATTGGAAGTAGGTTGAGGGAAGCAGAGAATAGTGCTATAGTGTCCTTGGTGGTTCCAAATCTTCTTTGATTGAGGGGGGTCTAGTTTAAGCAAGGCCTTGATTCCACCTTATTAGAGTTGGAAGTTTTTGGTGAGAAGACGATAGAGTGGAGGTTGTCTCCCAAGTCAGAGATGGTGGCTATGGTACCAAGTGGGTTAGGTGAATTTAAGGTTGACACTTGAGTTGAGGATTATGATTCCTTATAGAGTGTAGAGGGAGATTGGTAAGGTTGCATAAGTTTGGGGATTTGCCTATGGATATAGATATGGTTCGCCCAGTTCTTCATGCTTCTAGGTAGATTGGAATGACTCTAGTGTTATAGAACTCTTTGAAATTATGGGTGATGTGCAAGACAAGTTGGCTTAAAGGAAGGTCTCGATAGAGGTGTACGATGGATGAGTGGAGAGGTTGATTAATGAGGATGTGGTGTTTGTCAAGTCCCTTTAAAAGAGTTGTCTATTCGTATGTGTTTCTCAGGGAGCTGATGCGGGCATGGAGAAGCAATATCCGTATCTCTTTCATTCTATTCAAGTTTATGATGACATATCAAGTCCTTTTTATGGTTCAAAGTCTCAAGTATTGGCCCTTATGTCATTGCATGCATTCATGTTCATGTTAATAAGATTATGAGAATTTTCCATGTACAGGTTGAACTTTCCTAGGAAATCATGTTTATGTGTATTGTTGCATTCATGTTTGGGCTAAAGTTTTCATGACTACTTTCCTTATGGACATTTTTTTGACATTCGGGGATGAATGTTCCTAATTGGGAGATATTGTGACACCCCGTAACTTTATGCTCTTTTGTATCCATGTTACAAGCATCATTTGGTTAGGTTGGAGTTGTAGTATGTTCGTGGGAGACTCCTAGTACCTAAACGAGTTCAAGACTTCCTAAAAGCTAAGTTTTGGGTGATGGTACATGCGGGGGTCAACTTTAAATGGGCATAACTTTTAGCACATTTAGAACTAGGTGAATCACCACATATCAAATAAAAGCCCTTTGAGTTAGCTTTCGAACGCACTTGGTTTCACCTCATTTTGAGTTTGGATCAAGGAGTTATGACCATTTTTATAAGACCCTCCCATGCAGTGAAGTCCAACGGGCACCTATATGGCTAGTGGTGTCTTATACGGGTCGTGTGAGGTGTATTGAGTTGGAAAAGGCCATTTTTGGCTAAGGAATTAGGCACGACCAGTGGTATGGGCCGTGTGGCTGGTCATGGGGTGAGTATAAGAGAGGAATAGTGGGAGTTTTGGGGAGTTTTTTTTGCTAAGGAATCCATGCCCCCTCACCATGACTTGTGGCATGGGGAATGACTCGTGGCCCTTGGCGTGGAGCCTGGGAAATATTTTCCAGCACCAAGTATGGTTCAACGACTCTCCACATGGGCCGTGAGGCTCCACACGACCCGTGGAGGCCTCTATAGTCATGACGAGACGTCTTTTTCCAATCAATTTCCAACTTCAATTTTTGGGACTAAGTAACTTTTCACGGGCACTCCATATGACCCGTGGAGTGCCATACGACCTGTGGGATCTTCCGTGGTGCAACACTTTGCCCAATTTTCCATCCATTCACTAATGGCACTTTTGTAAATGCTAATTATCCTGATGACCCTTTTTAGACTTCCAATGCTACCCTAACCTTCCTAAAAGTCCTAAACAACCTCCCGAAGGATCAAAACTCATTACACTCATCTGAAATATACTCTCAATTATCAAGAGCCTCCATCATGCCCCAATTCAATTTCAAGGAAACCCAAGAACAAGATTGGATTCAAAGATCATTTCCAAGCCTCCATTTCTCCCAATCTCAATTCCAAGTTACTCTAGGCCTAAGGTATGTGGTATTGAACCATTGGGTCCTTCCACCCATGGTGCATAAACCCTATTTTAATTAATATTTCATGATTTAAATTTTATTTTACAAATGGGTTTTCTAGTAGGAATTTGTCTATGAACTATGTTAAAGCCATGTAAAGTTGTGACTGTTTTGCTATGTTTTGAGCTATAAATCTTGGATCTATTATAATATTTGATAAGGGATTTTGATGTATATTTCTTGGGATGTTGCAAGGCATTGTTTGATGATTTTACAATAGATTTACTTGCATGGTTTCATCTCTAAATTGCATGGTCTTATACTACCATTTCACCCCCGCCAAGTGTTTGATAAAATATTCGGTTATGGTGTCTTGAGGAATTGAAGGTCCAAAGCATGTATTATGTTATGAATAATGTTATGATGATGAAAGAAGAGTATTTATATCATGTTATGATGATGGTAAAAGGAAAGTGTGTGTATGATATCTCTTTATATAGTGTTGGATTGACCATAGTCAATTGAGAGGTATGCCTCAATCACCATGGGAGGTAAGGTGTGACCATCCTCTAACCTCTCAATGGGTTGTACCTTAGTAACCTATCAAGGGGTTTGTACCTTTGCACCAGGGTGATGGGGCGGTATCATCACTAACCTATCAAGGTGTTTGTACCTTGGCACCCGGATGATGAGGCGGCATCATAATAACCTATCAAGGGGTTTGTACCTTGGTAACCTATCAAGGGATTTGTACCTTGGCACCTAGGTGATGGGGCGAAATCATCACCAACCTACCAAGGGATTTTTACTTTGAAAATCTAGCTTGGTACTTTCTATACATATGCTATCCTATATAAGGATGAGTTACTTAAGAATGTTTTACTTGAGCATTGATCATACATACAATATTGTCATATTATGCCTATTGTCTATTGTTATGCATTTTGATTATGATGCCTATCTCTTTTTGCATTGCATCCTACATACTTAGTACATTCAAACGTTCCAATGCATACTCTTACCTACATGATATCAACATGTAGGAACCGAAGCTCCATTTGGTTATCATCCTTCTTTACGTGGCTAGTGGTATCCATTCAAGCTAGTTGGTGAGTCCTCATGTGCGAGGGAAATATCTATATTCTTAAGCAATACATGAAAGACTATCCTTCTATATGGTATACCTTTACTATGAGGGTGAGACCAGTTGCTGGTCTGGCCCCCTATATGGTATACCTTTACTATGAGGGTGAGACTAGTTGCTGGTCTAGCCCCCGATAAGTACTATGTTAAAGATGTTGTTAGGCAAGTTATGTATTATGCTTGAGCTTTGACTTACTTATGATATTTAAGCTATTTAAATATGAGTCTCTCCTATAGTCTCTATTCCCCTTATTTACGTTTCTTACATTGTTTTGCATTACTTCCACTACCAAGGATGTGTAATGATATGCTATGAGGCTTTTTTGGGGTTCCTTCAGGTTCCCCATTCGCCGGTCACGTATAGGCCCTAGGCTTGGATCGTGACAAAATCCAATAACCAACCTTAAACTCAAGATCTCTTCTCCTTACATCAGAGTAGGACTTTTGTATATTTTGGGCTATTTTCAGTCTCTACCTTATTAACTTCACCTTCTCCATGACTTCCATGAACAAATTCGGTCCTAGCAAAGCCATTCCCCCACTTCAAACTACCCAACCAGGGATCTATAACACCTACCATAAAGAGCTTCAAAAGCAGCCATACCAATGCTTGAGTGGTAGCTATTGTTTTAAGCAAACTCAATTAGTGGAAGATATTCTGCTCAACTACCCATAAACTCCAAAACACAAGCTTTAAGAATATCCTTAATAGTTTGGATAGTCCTCTTGGCTTGACCATCCATTTGAGAATGAAAAGTCGT
Source organism: Solanum ossicruentum (assembly GCA_025774065.1). Lineage (NCBI taxonomy): Eukaryota > Viridiplantae > Streptophyta > Magnoliopsida > Solanales > Solanaceae > Solanum > Solanum ossicruentum. The sequence continues at coordinate 56,805 of JAOTQR010088124.1, forward strand.
TCTAAGCTTAACCTTGGTACCAAGACTTCTTTGGAAGGACCTCCAAAAGTGAGAAGTAAATTGAGCACCATGATCTGAACTGATAGACAAGGGCACCCCATGCAATCTAACCAACTTATGAATGTACAACTTGGCATAATCTTTGGCACCAAAAGTTGTTTTGATTGGTAGGAAGTGAGCGGACTTTGTCACTCTATCCACAACAACCCAAATAGAGTCAAAATGTTTCCTAGTCTTAGGCAACCCAACCAAAAAATCCATGTTGATCTCTTCCCACTTCCAAGTAGGAATCCGTATGTCTTAGGCTAGGCCACCAGGCCTTTGATGTTCGGATTTCACTTGTTGGCAATTGTGACATCTGGATATGAACTTGGCAATGTCTTTCTTCATATCACCCCACCAATACACTTCCCTCAAGTCTCTATACATGTTTGTAGAACCAGGGTGAATGTAATAGGATGAATTGTGAGCCTCCTTTAAGATCAATTCTGTAAGATCATCTATATTTAGCACACACAATCGACCTTGGTACCTAAGGGAACTATCTCCCCTTTTGGGGAAAACCTCCACTTTACCATCTCTCACCAAGGCCTTCAACTCTAGCAAGGAATGATCAAGATCATGTTGTGCCTTTACCTCCTTAATCAAAGAATATTTAGAACTATCAACAACCACTACACCTCCATTATCAACTTTATCAAATCTAACCCCCAATCTAACTAATGGGTGAACCTTTCTAGGCACCTCTTTGCCGTTGTCATCAACATGAGCTAGACTAAACATAGACACCCCACTTAGAGCATCAACCACAACATTAGCCTTGACGGGGTGATAATACACACTCATATCATAATCTTTAAGGAGCTCTAACCACCTTCTTTGTCTCAAGTTAAGATCTTTTTGGGTGAACACATATTGGAGACTCTTATGGTCAGAAAACACATCAAAATAAACCCCATACAATTAGAGACCCAAATTTTCAAAGCAATTACCATGGCCTCCAATTCAAGATCATGGGTGGATAATTCTTCTCATGCACCTTATGTTGTCTAGACGCATATTCTATCACATTACCACTTTGCATCAAAACACACCCCAAAACAATTCTTGAGGCATCAAAATACACAATAAATACTTCCAATCCTTCCAGTAGAGATAAGATAGGAGTAGAGACAAACTTATCTTTCAAAGTTTGGAAACACTTTTAACACTCATTGGTCCACACAAATTTTTCCTTCTTTTGTGTCGATTGAGTCATAGGAGAAGCAATAGAGGAGAAACTATTTATAAACCTTCGGTAGTAACCCACCAAATCCAAGAAACTTCTAATATCCAGTGGAGTCAAAGGACTAGGACAATTTATAATCACCTACATTTTTTTTGGATCCACCTTAATGCCATCACCCAACATCACATGCTCTAGAAAAGCTACCTCTTTCAACCAAAACTCACATTTCTCATATTTTGCATACAACCTTTCCTCCTTAAGTATTTCTAGCACCACCCTCAAGTGATCCATATGCTCCTCCTCACTATGGGAATAAATCACGATATCATCAATAAACACCACCACAAACAAGTCAAGGTAGGGTTTAAAGACCCCATTAATGAGATCCATAATTATAGTCGGCGCATTGGTCAACCAAAAGGAGATAACCACATACTTAAAGTGCCTATACTAGTCTAAAAAATCAGCTTGGGAATGTCACACTCCTTCACTTTCACTTGGTGAGGCCTAAACTGAAGATCAATCTTAGAAAAGTGACTAGTCCCTTAAAGTTGATCAAGAAGGTCAGCAATCCTTAGGAGAGGGTACTTATTCTTTCAATTGACTATATTAAGTTTTTGGTAATCAATGCACATCCTAAGAGAACCATTCTTTTTCTTCATAAATAACATTGGTACACACCAATGTGACTTACTAGGACTTATAAAACTCTTTTCCAAAAAATCCCTTAATTTCTACTTCAACTACTTCGACTCCATAGGGGACATATACTGAGACAAAAATAAATGGGTTAAGTATTTAGGAGTAGGTCTATACCAAAATCTATTTCATTTTCAAGAGGGACACCGGGAAGTTCATCGGGAAAGATATCAAGAAACTCATTAACCACCGATACCGACTCAATAGAAAGGACTTTTTACTCAACATCTCTAACCCTCACATGATGATATATATAATTAGAAATCAACTTTTGGGGTTTAAGATAAGAAATGAACCAACCATTGACCACTAGATCACGACTTTCCTACTTGAGGATGGGCTCATTAGGGAATTGAAATTTAACCCTATGGGTTCTACAATCAATAGAAGTATAATATGCATATAGCTAATCCATCCCGCGAATGACATAAAAATCCACCATATCTAATTCAACAAAATCATAAGGCAAGATCTTATGCAAAATGAACACAGGACAATTTCTATAGACTCTTTTTGCAACAATGGACTCACCAACGGGGGTAGACACTTCATATGGTTCACACAACAATTTGGGACTAACATAAAGCTTTTTCGTATACTGGTGATGACATTAGGCATCTCATCCACCCCTTCTCTCCCTTGAAGAGCATAACTATTTTTCCTTGGTGCACCCCTTTGTTAGCTTCCTCTTCCTTTTTGACCTGCATTTGCACCTTGGCCTTGTGGACAACCATCTCTACCTTTATGTTGAGCACGAGTTCAATCAATAACTTTGTGACTCATCTCCCTACAACCAAAGAAAGCATTGGAATTGCTCAAACAAGGCTCACAATGATTCTTTTCACACCTGGAACATCGAGGTTCTATCATTCCTCTATTACCACCTCGGCATTGTGGATTATCATTAGCAAATCTCTTATTAGAAGCATTGGAAGACCCTTGTCCTTAGAACTTGTGGCCTTGAGGAAACCATCCACCCATTGAATCTTAAAAACCACCTTCAAAACGAGCCCTCTTGGACTCATCATTTCTTCTTTTTCTAAGCTTCTAGCCCTCTAGTTTCTCGGAGTATGTCATGAGGTGGGACAAATCCATATCACATACTAGCATGATGCTATGAGACTACTCATTAACCAAGCCGGATAATCTCGACACAAATTTGTTCATCCATAACCTAAGATCGACAACTAATTGTGGAGCATACTTGGAGAGTTGGTTGAACTTGAGGGCTTACTACCTCACACTCATGGAACCTTGCTTAAGGTTCATAAACCCCATCATTTTAGCCTCACTTAGCTCAATAGGAAAGAACCAGTTCATAAATACGACTTTGAACTCTTATTAAGGCATAGCACCATCATTCCCTTTCTCCAACTACTATTGTTTAAATCAAATTTGAGCCATACCTTTGAGCTAGTAGGCTTCCAAGTCCACAATTTCTTCCAAATTGACCCCTATGGTGGGTAGCACCTTGTACACTGTCATGACCCCAACCTTTGGCCTAGACTTGAAAGGGCATATGGGGAAAACCAAAAGGGACCCCAACCAAGCCTCTTATATATCATTACGCATCCTTGGTTGCCGAAGCGATTATACAACAATAATAGATAGAAAAAAGGGAAATATGAGGCTAAGGGACAACTTTAATACCGTACAAACATAACAAGATAAATGTATAGAATTAATATGTCATAAGGTTGCAACAACACCTCTAATATATAGATAGGATGGGGGCCAAGACAATCTGCACACTCACCCTCATAGCCATAAGTCCAACATAAGAAGTGTCAATACAGAGAATAATTCAAGAGAAGTACTTCCTCGAAGTTGAGGACACACCAACTTGCTTTGAGGAGATAGTACTAGCCACGTGAATGATGAGGATGATCGTGAGGAGCTCTGGTTGCTACATGGTAATATCATGTAGGCATAGAGTATTTGTTAGTGTATTTAAATCTACTAAGTATGTAGGATGCTATGCAATAAGAGATAAGCAACATAATCAAAATGCATAATTAGACAATAAAGGAGCTTATAACTTATGACATGTGCGAGCTATACTTGAAATAAACATGATTATATAGAACATATTACATGTTTGGTAAGAGACAACATTATGATGGATTGTCAAGCCCTACCATCCTTAGTGATTGAGGTATAAGCCCCTCAATTGGTTGATGGTGGTCTCACCCCGCCATCCTTGGTGATTGAGGTATTAATACCTCAATTGGTTGATGGTTGTCACACCCCGCCATTCATGGTGATTGAGGTATCAACCCCTTAATTGGTTGATGGTTGTCACACCCCGCCATTCATGGTGATTGAGGTATCAACCCCTCAATTGGTTGATGTTGGTCACACCCTGCCATCTATGGTAGTTAAAGCATAGAACCCCCTCAACAAGGTGTGGTGAATTTGCAATACTCTAGATACTTTCCATGAAAACAACACTTATATAACTTCCTTTCATCATCATAAAGTCATTCAAGTCATAGGTCATGTAATGAATCATCAATAGCTAATGAACCCTAAACCGAATATTTTATCAAATACTTGATGAGTGTTTAATACTAGTGTAAAACCATGCAATTCAAGAGTGAAATCATGCAAGAAAACTTGAAGTAAATCAACCTGCCAATACTTGGTAACATCACCTTGTAAAATACATTGAAACGCCTCCTCAAAGCTCAGCATAGATATTAGGATTCGTATCTTAAAACATGCATAAACAGTTACACTTTTACAAAACCCCAACATAGTTCATAGTCAAATTCATAATAGGAGACCCATAAGTAAAATCAACTTTAAACATGAAATTTATACGAAACCGAGCTTTGGCACCATGGGTGAAAGGACCTATTGGTTAAAACCCATATACCTTAACTTTAGAGAATTCCTTGATGAGGATAGATATAAGAACCTGAAGCTTGAATGAAATACTTAAGATTCGAAAGGGGATTTGACACTTGAACTTTGGGTGAAATATTTGTTTGAGATTTTTAGGGAGTATTGGGGAATGTCTTGTATGATATGTTGTTGAACTATGGCTAAGCATAAGGATTTTCACATATGGGAAGACTTAGTCCCAAGGCCCATAAGGATTGGACCGAGAAATAAAAAATTCGGAAAGATAACACAAGAGCACAAACCTTTACTGGAATTTGCATTTTTGAAAAATTGAAATTGTGATTCAATCACTATAAAATCGGGTTATACCCATTCCCTACTAAATTTTAGCCCTTGATCAAGAATATAAAGTCAGATTTTTTATATCAGTCATAGATTTTGAGATATATAGAAATTACAATTTCGGGCACTTTCGAGTCACATATTTGGGCACTTTTTTGTATTGTTTCAATATCTCCCCTTTGGGAACATTCGTCCTCGAATGTCAAAGAAACATATGTAAGAGAGGTAAAAAAGATAATTTTAGCCAACACAAGAATGCAATAATGCACTTAAGCATCACTTTTAAAAATCTCAACATAAGTGTAAAAAAATCATCATTATCTTGTCAACATAAACATGAATGCATGCAAATGACATAGGGGTTGAAAACATAATACTTGAAATCACATAGGGGCTTAGAATTAGTACCTTAGGCTTGAGTTGAATGGAACAGATAAGGATATCACTTTTGCATGTCCGCCTCGGCCTCCCATGTAGAACTTTCGACTTGTTGGTTCCTCCAAATGACCTTAATGGAAGCCACATCCTTGTCCCTCAGTCTCTTCAATTATCTATCCCAGATCTATATTGGAACCTCTTCATAAGTCAAGTTGTCTTCAACAACACCCACAACATCCAATGGTACAAAAGCATTCTGATCACCCACACATTTCCTCAACATGAATACATGAAAGACCGGAAGAACCAAGTCAATTTCACTAGGCAACTCCAACTCATAGGCCACCTTACCAATCCTCCTCAAAACCCTATAAGGACACATATATCATGGACTTAATTTACCCTTCTGACCAAAACGAACTATACCTTTTATGGGTGAAACTTTAAAATAGACCCAATCACCAACTTTAAATTTGAGCTCCCTTCTCCTTATATCAGCATAGGACTTTTGATGACTTTGGGCTATTTTAAACCTCTCCCTAATCAACCTTACCTTCTCCATAGCCTCCTTAACCAGACCTGGACCCAATAATGTCATTTCTCCAACTTCAAACCACCTAACTAGTGACCTATAATGCCTACAATATAGGGCCCCAAAAGGAGTCATACCAATGCTAGAATGATAGCTATTATTATAAGCAAATTAAATCGATTGAAGATGGTCATCCCAACTACCCTTAAACTCCAAAATACAAGCTCTAAGAATATCCTCAAGAGTTTGGATAGTTCATTCGGCTTGGCCATCCGTTTGAGTGTAAAAGGTCTTACTAAGCTTTATCTTGGTACCAAGACCTCTTTGGAAGGACCTCCAAAAGTGAAAAGTGAATTTAGCACCAACTCATGAATGTACAATTTAGCATAGTCTTCGGCCTCATAAGTAGTCTTAATCAGTAGGAAATGAGCCGACGATGTCATCCTATCAACCACAACCCAAATAGACTAAAAATGTTTTGTAGTCTTAGGAAACCCAACCACAAAATCCATGTTAATTTCCTCCAACTTCCAATTAGGAATCTCTATACTTGGGTTAGGCCACCCAGCCTTTGGTGTTTGGATTTGACTTATTGGCAACTATTACAACGGGATATAAATTTTCCAATGTCTCTCTTGTTACCTCTCCACCAAAATACATCCCTCAAATCTCTATACATCTTTGTAGAACCGGGGTGAACAGAATAGGAAGAATTATGAGCCTCATCAAAAATCTTCTCTTTCAAGCCATAAACGTAAGGCACACACAACCTACCTTGGTACCTGAGGGAACCATCTCCCTCTTGGGACAAAACCTCCATCTTGCCCTCTTTCACCAAGGCCTTTAATTCTTACAAGAAGGGGTTAAGATCTTGCTTTCCTTTTACCTCATCAACCAAGGAAGATTTTTAACTGTCAACAACCATAATACCACCATTATCAACCTCTTCCAACCTAGCTCCCAATCTAGCCAACCGATGAACCTCTCTAGCCACCTTTTTTCCTCGATCATCAATATGAACTAGGTTGCCCGTAGACACCCTACTCAAAGCATCGGCCAAAAGAATAGCCTTACCGGGATGATAATGCACACTTATATCATAATCCTTAAGAAGTTCTAACCACCTTTGTTGCCTCAATATGAGATCTTTTTTAGTTAATTATGATCAGTTAACACATCAACATGTATTCTATACAAGTTATAATGGCAATTTTTCCAAAAAAAAACCACGACGGATAATTCAAGATCATGGGTAGGATAATTCTTTTCATGAACTTTGAGTTGCCTAGAAGCATAGGCTATCACCTTAACATTCTGCATCAGAACACAACCCAAACCAATCTAGGAGGCATCACAATACAAAACAAACCCTTCCAACCCTTCTGGTAGAGACAAGATAGGAGTAGAGACAAGCTTATCCTTCAAGGATTGGATACTCTTTTCACACTCATCGGTCCACAAAAACTTAGACTTCTTTTGAGTCAACTTAGTCATGGGGGAAGCAATAGAAGAGCACCCATTTATAAATCTCCAGTAGTAACCCGCTAAGCCCAAGAAGCTTCTAATATCTGACGAGGTCAAAGGTCTAGGCCAATTTCTAATCACCTCCATTTTCTTAGGATCCACCTTAATACCATCCGTCAACACCACATGACGTAGAAAGGCAACCACTTTCAATCAAAATTCACACTTCTCATACTTAGCATACAACTTGTCTTCCTTCAATTTTGAAAAACCACCCTCAAATAACCTAGATTCTCCTCCTCACTATGAGAGTAGATCGAGATATCATCAATGAAAACCACAACAAATAAATTAAGGTAGGGTTTAAGGACCCAATTTATAAGATCCATGAAGATGGTCAATGCATTGGTCAACCCAAAAGACATAACAACAAACTCATAATGCCCATACCTAGTTCAGAAGGCGGTCTTGGGAATGTCACATTCTCGCATCTTCACTTGATGATGCCCAGATTGAAAATCAATCTTAGAGAACTGACTAGGCCTTTGAAGTTGGTCAAACAAATCATCAATCATTGGTAGAGGATACTTAATTCTTTATTGTGACCCTAATAAGTTGTCGATAGTCAACGCACATTCTAAGGGACCCATCCTTCTTCTTCACAAACAACACCTATGCACCCCAAGGTGATTGACTAGGCCAAATAAAACCCTTCTCTAACAAGTACCTCAATTGCTCTTTCAACTCTTTTATCTCCACTGGGGCCATAAGATAAGGGGGAATAGAAATGTATTGAGTATCGGGAGGAGGTTTATGCAAAAATCTATTTTCCTTTCGGGATGAACATTAGGAAGTCATTTGGGAAGACATCAAAAATTTATTTACCACCGAAATCGACTCTATAGGAAGGACTTTGGATGCCACATCCCTAACCCCTCACAAAATGATAGAGACACCCCTCAGATATCAACATTTAGCTTTAATGCAAGAGATAAACCTACCCTTGACCATAACATTATCACTCTCCCACTCAAAGGAAGTGTTCATTTGGGAATTGGAATTTGACCTAGTTTTACAATCAATAGAGGTATATATGCATGCAACCAATCCATCCCAAGTATGAGATTAAATTCACCATCTCCAACTCAACAAGATCACAAGGTAATGTTTTATGCAAGATAGAAATAGGATAATTTCTATAGACATTTCTAGCAATAATAGATGCACCAATGGGAGTAGAGATCTCATAAGAGTCGCACAACAATTTGGGAACAATATGAAACTTTTTAGCAACAAAAGGAGTAATAAAAGAAAGAGTGGCACCTGTGTCTATCAATGTATACACATCAAAATCAAAGACTTTTAACATACTGGTGACGACATTGAGTACCTCATTAACCCTTTGTCTCCCTTGGAGAGCATAGAACTTGGCCTCCTCTCCCTAAAACAATCACATTAGCACCCCAACCTTGTGGAGGAACATCTTTACCCATGTTTTGATTCCGAGGACAATCAACCTTCGTGTGACCCACTTCCCCACAACTATAGCAAGCATTAGTGTCCCTCAAACATGGGCCATCATGGCCTCTACCACATCTTGGGCACATAGGTCTTGCACCACATGACTACCTCCTTTGGGCCTCGGGTAGTCATTAGCAAATATCTAACTAGGAACATGACAAGATCCTTGGCCTTGGTGAAACCGGCCACCCTTGGGAACTCGGAACTTACCATTGAAACGGACCCTGTTGGCCTCACCACTTCTCCTCTTTCACAACTTCTCCCCCTCTAATTGTTCATCATAAGTCATTAGGCTGGACAAGTCCATGTCACTAATCAACATAGCAGCTCGCTACTCCTCATTCACCAAATCAGATACACCTATCACAAACCTGTTCATCCTAGACCTCGGGTCGACAACCAAGTGTAGAGCATATTTATAGAGTTGGTTGAACGTGGGAGCATACTACCTCACACTCATAGAACCTTGCTTAAAATTCATTAACACCATTTTTTCCTCCCTAAGCTCAAGAGGGAAGAATAGGTTGAGAAAAGACGCCTTAAACTTCCCCTAAAGAACCATATTATTGTTCCTCTACTCCTTCTTCCATTGAGTATACCGTATTTGAGCCATCCTCTTGAGTTGGCAAGCCGTTAACTCTGCCTTTTCCTCTGACCTAATACCCATAATAGCTAACACTTTGTAAACCTCATTGACAAATTCTTGAAGGTCCTCATCAACTTTAGACACATAGAACTCCAATGGGTTCATCCTCATAATGTTCCCTCACCCGAGATGCAAGAGTAGGAGCATGAGAGGCTTGGGCCCCTTGATTGACTTGGTTAGATATGGCTAGTGCTAGCAAAGTGAGAGCATTCCGAAGATATCCAAAAGTCAGTTGTTCTTCAGGAGTGCAGACTTTTCTTCCTCTTGTGTTAGGCATTATCTAGCATAGAAAAGAATATTCATTAGAGAAAAACCTTACCTAACTTCTATAGCACGACATAGATCATAAAGAAGGGAAACATTTTCTAAAACATCTCATATCCTCTTACTCATAGTTGTGGTGCACATCACAACCATGAATAAGACTCTAATCAACGTGGTGTATTAGATGTCGAGGACCATTAACAACCTAGTGCTCTGATACCAAGTTTTTCATGATGACCAAACCTAGGGCATAGACATGACAAGGCAGGTGGGGAACACCAGAAGGGACCCTAACCAAGCCTCTTACATAGTATTACACATTCTTGGTCACGAAAGTAATTACAAAAGCATAGATAGGAAAATGGGAAATACTGGGCTAAAGGACATCTTTGATACTATAGAAACATACAAAACAAAACTTATAACATCAACATGTCATAAGGTTCCAACAGCACCTCTAATACATAGATAGGAGCCGGGGTCAAGACAATCTGTGGGGTCACCCTCAAAGCCATAATTTTCTGACATAATAAGAGTCAATACATAGCAAAATTCCAGAAAAGTGTGTCCTCGGAGTTGAGGACTCACCAACTTGCTTTGAGAAGATAGATGAGGATGATCCTGAGGAGCTCAGGTTCCTACGTGGTAACATCATGTATGCATAGAGTATGTTTTAGTACGGTAGAATCTACTAAGTATGTAGGATGTAATGCAACAAGAGATAAGCAACATAATTGAAATGCATAATTAGGCACAAAGGAGCATATAGCAATATGGCATCCATGAATGATACTTGAAGTAAGCATGCTTATATAAAATATATTACATGTGTAGTAAGAGAGCAACATTATGATGGATTGTCACACCCTAACATTAATGGTGATTGAGTTATCAACCCCTCAATTGTTGATGATAGTCTTACCCTGCCAGCCATGGTGATTGAGGTATCAACCCCTTAATTGGTTGATAGTGGTCTCAGTCCGCCATCTATGGTAATTGAGATATCAACCCCTTAATTTATTAACGGTGGTCACACCTCGTCATCCATGGTGATTGAGGTATCAACCTATTAATTTACTGATGGTAGTCACACCATGCCATCCATCGTGGTTGAGGCATAACACCCCTTCAACAAGGTGAAACGACCCCCAAAAAGTGCCCGAAATGTGCTTGGAATGCCCGGATTTTAAATTCCATATATCTAAACATCTATGCATGATATCAAAAATTAAACTTCATATTCTTATTCAAGGGGTCAATCTTAAGGGGAAAAGGGTCTAACCACGATTTAGAGCAATTGTATCGAAATTTGAAAATCGACAAAAATCTGATTTAGGAGGGTCAAATTCAAAGGGGCATATCTCTTAGAAAATAAAGAACTAGGTTGCCCACAACCTACCAAATTAATGCTCTTTAAATTAATCCAACACATTGGGTTTCACTTCATTTCGAGTTTGGATGAAGGATTTATGCCCATTTCCAAAGAACTCATTTGCATAGAAATGCAAATTCCAATGAGTAATCTACTTCACTTCCGCGACAAGAACCAGTATTTTTTTGGCCCTAATTTTTTGATTTTGGCCCAAGACTTTCATGACTTGGGCCTAAGGGTTCCCATACTTGGAAATACCTATAATTAGTCTTATTTAACCCTCATATCATCCTAAACACTCCCCAATACTCACTCAAAACACTTATCCATATTTTCACTCCCAAAATAAAGTCTCAAACCCTTATACCAAACTAAGATTCTCCTTCAAGCTCAAAGTCTATATCTCCAATCTTCACCAAGTTCATCTCCAAGGTACGGTATGTTGGTATCTTTTATGGGTTCTTTTCGCCCATAATACCCAAGCCCCTTTTACTCAAATTGCATGATTTAAAGTTGATTTATAAATTGGTTTTGCATATTATGAAATTCACTGCACATTATGTTAAAGCAATGTAAAGTTGTGACTATTTTGCTATGTTTTGAGATATAAATCTTTGATATATTATAAGATTTGAGGAAGTTTTTTGATGTATGTTGCTTGAGGGTGTTGCAAGGTGTTAATACATGGTTTTATAATGGATTTTCTTGCATGATTTTATCTTTATATTTCATGATTTTATACTAGCATTACACAACTGCCAAGTACTTGATAAAATGTCCGACTAGGGTTTCTTGAGAAATTAAAGGTCCAATGCATGTCTTATGAGTTGAATGGTTTTATGATGATTATATAATGACTTCATGACGATGATAGGGATGTCGATTGAGTTGTTCCATGGGAAGTACCAATGGGGTTGCATGTAGATTGTTGGGTTCTTATGTTTATTGTGTTCTTGGGAAAATGACGAGTTCTTTCTTGATGATTGAAATATAATGGTTGGATGATCTAGTTTTAATTGTTCCTACCAAAAAGACCATGCCATAGGGTAGAGTGACTAATGTTTCCTATCGAAAGTCCATGCCGTGAGGTAGAGTGACTAATGATTCATACCAAAAAGATCATATCGTAAGGTATGGATACCCTACCGAAAAGGCTATACCATAAGGTAGAATAGCTAATTGTGCCTACCGAAAAGATTATATCGTAAGGTGCAAATATCCCACCCGAAAGGTCATGCCGTAAGGTAGAAAGACTAAGGTTCCCACCGAAAAGATCATTTTGTAAGGTGTAGACATTCTATTGTAAAGGTCATGCCGTAAGATAGAATGAATCACTTTCCTACCCAAAAGATGATATCGTAAAGTAGGGGACGTCTTATAATATCTACCAAAAATACTATGTCGTACAATAGGGGTATTGATAATATTCTCCAAAAAAGGTTATACCACAAGGTGAGTGGGGGTCATTTGGCCAATTTCATGAAGCTTGGTACAAAGGGGTTTGAGAATGTTTCCTATATTGAGTTCACATTCCTTCATGATTTACAACCATGTTTTTACCTTAAGCATTGAACATTCCTATCATAGTGACGTTATACCTATCGTTTGCTTATTGTTATGCATTTCTATTATGTTGCCTATCCTTTGCTATCATCGCATCCTACGTACTTATTAATGTCAAATGTACTAACACATACTTTATGTTTACATGATGTTACCATGTAGGAGTTGGAGCTCTTATTGATTCTTCTTGTGACTAGACGGATTGTTCAAGTTAGCCTTCTATGAGTCCTCCAATCCGGGGATGTTGATCTATGTTTCTCTTATTATGTATTGAGGAACTCTTCTTTAATGCTTATGTTGACTATGAGGGTGAGCTCGATTATATGTGTTGGCCCCCCTCTTATCTATGCAGTAGAGATGTTGTTGGACATGTGTTGTAATCATGCTATGAGCTTTTAGTCTCTTGATTATTGTTTTTGTGGTATCAAAGATGTCCCTTAGCCCCTTTCCTCCCTTTTATATATCTTCTCTTATTTTTATTTAAATTGTTTCCATGACCAAGGATGTATAATGATACGCAAAGATGCTTTTCTGGGGTTCCTTCGAGTTCTCCAATCATTGGTCACGACTAGGTCCTATGTCTGGGTCCTGACAAAGATGGTATTAGAGGATTAGGTTGATAGATCCTCAGAGTCCAACATACCACGTTGATTAGAGTCTTATTCATGGATTTATTATGCACCACAACTATGAGTAGGAGGCTATGAGACGTTTTAGAAAATGTTTCCCTTCTTCATGGTCTATGTCGTGCTTTAAAAGTAAGATAGGGCTTTCCCCTCTAATGAATGTTTTTTGCTTTTATAGTTGATCATGCCGCTTCAAAGAGGAAGGCAATGGAGGGTAAGTTGAAGGTTTTGATGTTGTTGGATCCGAGTTTCATAATTTCTCTTATTATCTTTTGGTTGCTAATGGGTTTCTTATGTGTCCCGAGTTGTGATGTGAACATTATATGTTTACCTCTTGGTTGGGTATATTTTTACTAGAAAGCCGATAGGTATTATTTCATGTTCATATTGTAATAGGTCTTGCCTTGTGGCTTGTTGGATTTGATAAAGTGGATTTTGATGTGGTAGTTGGAGTGGGATAGTTGCATGCATGTGTGTCGTCTTTGGTGGTAGGACCCCTAGAGTTAGAATCTGACTCCCTTTAAACCTATACTTGAGTGGAAGAGTCTTGATGTGGTGGTCAAGTGATAGAAAGGAGGTAGGTCCATTTCATTTCTTAAGGTACAATTGATCTCTAAGGTGTTGCATTTATCATCTTGTGAGAATTGGAGGTATTGAACCTAAGTTGCTATATTATAAATTGTTGGTGGTGGTAGATGAGTCCTCAAATGTCCCTTTCTGATATTTTTGATTTTACATCGTCTGATGCCGGGTGAAGGTAGTAAGGTCAACCTTAGTAAGACGAAGTTGATTAGAGATTAGCCTAGACCTGGACTTCCTTAGGATAGGAGCTTCTTGGGTTTAGTGGGCTATTATCAGATCTTGTGAGTAGGTTCTCTTCAATTGCTCCTCTGATGACTTAGTTGACCATAAGTAAGGCCAATGTTGTGACCGACGTTTTGGGTAAGGTGAGTTAATAGGTCCAGGAGTTGCTATCTCTTGTGTAATTCCTTTGTGCTAATAGAATTCATGTGTGTTTCCTGGATGGTCGCGTAAGTTTATAGTGGCTAGAAGAGATCTTTGATTGTTTCCCCATGTTCTTATTGTATAGGAGTCTTCTCTGGACCTTGGATGAACTTAACTTGATCGGTTGGAGATCTTGAGGTGGTTTGGCTATTTGCATAGCATGCTTTGATGAGTGTAGGACCTGTAAGGTTGTAATATGATTTGTAAGGATTCGATTTATTTGGTCAACTACAATGAGTTAGTCACATCTCTATGATTTATTTGAGGTTTCGGTTTGTCCATAAGTGAGGATGGGGGTAGGTGATATCCCTAAGTGTCTTTTCGGACTAGGAGTGAGCATTTCAAATATTGATGGAGTTGTTTGGTTGGCTTATACACTGGTGGTGTTTGTGGGTTTCTTAAATACGGTCTTAAAACCCTGCTATGATATGTTTGTGGTGGTCTCTAGTTATGAGGTATTGATTTGTTTAGAGCTTGTGAATCATATGAGGGTAGTGTTGCAAGTCTTGGAGGATGAGAGATTGTTGCTAAATATGATAGGTGTGCATTATGGATAGCAAAAAGGAGGTTAGAAATCTTTAAGTATCATGAAATAAGTGTGCATTATTTTTCCTCAGTAAGGCTAATGTTGCGGTCGGTGCTCTAGGTAGCCTAGCATGTGTTGTTAATGGTTGCAAGGAGGAAACTAGTGCTCCATCGATTGGTTAAATTGGAAGTTAAGTTGAGGGAAGTTGAGCATGGTGGTGTAGCATTCTTGGTGGTTCCAAATCTTCTTTGGTTAAAAGGTCTAGATTAAGCAAGCCCTTGATTCCGCCTTATCAGAGTTGAAAGTTTTGGTGTGGAAAGATGGTGGAGAGGAGGTAGTCTCCCAAGTGGGAGATGGTAGTTCGTGGCGACAAGTAGGATAGGTATGGTTAAGGTTGAAAAATAAGTTATGGTTGTGAGTCCTTATAGGATGAAGATAGAAGTTTGTAAGGTTGCATAAGTTTGGGGATTGCATATGGATAGGGGTTTGGTTAGTCTGGTTCTTCATGCTTCTAGGTTGGTGGGATGTGTTGGTGACTCTAGTGCTATAGAACTCCTTGAGATTATGGGTGATGTGGAGGATAAGTTGGCTTAAGAGTTCCCACTGGAGGTGCTGGATGGATGAGTGGAGAAGTTGATGTATGAGGATGTAGTGTTTGTCAAGGCCCTTTGGAAGAGTCGTCTATGCGTATGTGTTTCTCGGGGAGCCTGTGCGGGCATGGAGAAACAATATCCTTATTTATTTCATTCTATTCATGCTTATGGTTACATGTAAAATCCTTTCTATGATTCCAAGTCTTATGTTCCAACCCTATGTCATTCACATGCATCCATGTTTAAGTTGGCAAGTTTATAATGATTTTACACTTATGTTGAGATTTTGAAAATGGTGTTTTAAAGTGTATTTTTGCATTCTTGTTGGTACTGATCTCCTTATGACCACTTTCATCTTGTACGTTTCTTTGATATTTGGGGACGAATGTTCCCTAGGGGGAGATATTGAAACGACCCCAAAAAGTGCCTGAAAATGTGCCTCAGAATGCCCAGAATTTTAATTACGATATATCTCAAAATCGATGTGTGGTATCTAAAATTCCACTTCATATTCTTGTTCAGGGATCAAAGTTAGGGGGAGAAGGGTCAAACCCCGATTTGAGAGCAATTGCATAAAAGTCCAAAAATCACGAAAACGTGATTTAGGAGGGCCAACCTTAAAGGTGTATATCTCTTAGCACACAAAGCAATAGGTGGCTCATGATCTACCAAAACAAAGCTCTTTGAATTAGCTTTCCAATGCACTTGGTTTCACCTCATTTCGACTTTATTTGAAGAATTTATGCCTATTTTTGTAGAACTCGTTTGTGCAGAAATACAGATTCCAGTGAGTAATCAACGTCGCTTCCGAGATGCGAACAAGTATTATTTTGTCCCTGTTTTTTTTAATTTCGGTCCAAGACTTTTAAGTGTTGGGCCTAAATGTTTCCATGCTTGAAAGTACCTATACGTGACCTTATTTCACCCTCATATCATCCTAAAGACTCCCTAATACTCACTCAAAACACTTAGCCATATTTTCACTGCCAAATTCAAGTCTCAAACCCTCATCCCAAGCTAAGGTTCTCCTTCAAGGTTCTTCTTCAAGCTCTAAATCTCCATCTCGAATCTTCACCAAGTTCATCTCCAAGCTAAGGTATGTGGGTTTCTTCCATGGGTTCCTTTCACCCATGATACCCAAGCCTACTTTTACTCAAATTTCATGATTTAAAGTTGATTTACAAATGGGCCTTGTATATTATGAAATTCATTACACACTATGCTAAAGCTTTGTAAAGTTGTGACTATTTTTCAATGTTTTATGCTATAAATCTTAGATCTATTGTAAGATTTGAGGAGGGGTTATGATGTATGTTGCTTGAGAGTGTTACAAGGTGTTAATTGATGGTTTTACAATGGATTTTCTTTCATGATTTCATCTCTATTTTTCATGGTTTTATACAACTATTACAAACCCACCAAGTGTTTGATGAAATGTCCGGCTAGGGTTTCTTGAGAAATTGAAGGTCCAATGCATGTCTTGTGAGTTGAATTGTGTTATGATGATTATATGATGACTTGATGATGATAGTAGGGATTTCTATATGAGTTGTTTCATGGGAAGGTACCTATAGGGTTGCATGTAGATTGTTGTGTTCTTATATTTGTTTTGTTCTTGGGAAAATAAGGAGTTCTTTCTTGATGATTAAAATGCAATGGTTGGATGAACTAGTTTTAATGATTCCTACAGAAAGGCTATACTATAGGGTAGAGTGACTAGTGATTCCTACCGAAAAGGCCATTCCATAAGTTAGAGTGACTAATGATTCCTACCAAAAAGATCATATCGTGAGGTATGGACACCCTACTGAAACGACCATGCCATAAAGTAGAATAGCTAATTCTACCTACCAAAAAGATTATATCATAAGGTAAGGATATCCCACCAAAAAGTAATGTCATAAGGTAGAAAGACTAAGGGTTCCCACTAAAAACATCATATCGTAAGGTGTGGACATTCTATTAAAAAGGCCATGCCGTAAGATAGAATGAATGATGTTTCCTACCCAAAAGATGATATCGTAAGTAGGGGACATCTTATACTACCTACAAAAAAGACTATGTCGTACGGTAGGGGTATTGATAACACTCTCCAAAAAGGTTATACCATAAGGTGAATGAGGGTCGTTTGGCCCATTTCATGAAGGTTTGTACAAAGGAGTTTGAGAATGTTTCCTATATTGAGTTCACATTCCTTTTTCATGATTTACAAGCATGTTTTTACCTTAAGCATTGAACATGCATTCCGCATTGACGTTATACCTATCCATAGCTTATGATTATACATTTTGATTATTTTGCCTATCCTTTGCTAGCATTGCATCCTACATACTTAGTATATTCAAGTGTACTAATGCATACTTTATGCCTACAAGATGTTACCATGTAAGAATTGGAGGTCCTGTTGATTCTTCTTTTGGCTAGCCAGATTGTTCAAGTTAGCCTTTGGTGAGTCCTCCAATCCGAGGATGTTGGTCTATGTTTCTCGTATTATGTATTGAGGAAAACTTCTTTATTGCTTATGCTCACTATGACAGTGAGCCCAGTTGTATGTCTTGGCCCCCAGCTCTTAGCTGTGTAGTAGTGGTGTTATTGGACATGTGGTGTACTCATGCGATGAGCTTTGACTCTCTTGCTTATTGTTGTTATGGTGTCAAAGATGTCCCTTAGCGCCTTTTTTCCCCTTTTATATATCTTCTCTTATTGTCATTTTAATTTATTCTATGACTAAGGATGTGTAATGATATACAAAGAGGCTTGTCTTGGGCTTCATCGGGTCCCCCAATCGCCACTAATGAATAGGCCCTATGTTCGGGTCGTGGCACAGAGTGTGGTCAGCTTGAAATATTTTAGATACATTCCATGTAAACAACACTTATAAACCCACTTTCCATCATCATAAAGTCATTCAAGTCATAAGTCATGGAATGAATCATCAATAGCTGAGGAACCCTAAATCGGACATTTTATCAAACACTTGGTGGGTGTGTAATAATAGTGTAAAACCATACATTTCAAGAGAGAAATCATGCCAGAAAACTTGAAGAAAATCAACACTTGGTAATACCACCTTGCAAAATATATTGAAACCCCTCCACGTATAGTTCATAGTCAAATTCATAATAGGAGACCCATAAGTAAAATCAACTTAAAAACATGCAGTTTACATAAAAATGAGCTTGGGAACCATGGGTAAAAGGACCCAATGGTTGAAACTCATATACCTTGACTTTGGAGAATTCTTTGATGAAGATTGAGATGAGAACTTGATGCTTGAATGAAATCCTTAAGATCCAAAAGGAGATTTGGCACTAGAATTTCAGGTGAAATATTTTTCTTATTGTTTGTGGGAGTATTGGGGAACGTCTTGTATGATATGTTATTGAAATATGGCTAAGTATAGGTATTTTCACTTATAGGAAAACTTAGTCCCAAGACCCAAAAGGTTTGGACTGATTAACAAATAATTGGAAAAAATAACACAGGCGTGCCCTAGCCGCGTCGTGCCAGGGGCGTGAATCCTTACTAGAATTTGCATTTTTGGAAAATTAAAATTGTGATTTGGTCGCTCTAAAATCGGATTTAGACCCATTTCCCACTCAATTTTGCCCCCGATTAAGAATATGAAGTCAGCTTTTTGATATAATGCATGAATTTTCAGATATACATAAACTATGATTTCGGGCACTACCCGGGAATAGTTGATTCAGCTTTCTGTGCTTTTGCTTTCCCTTGTTCAAATGGTAGGGTTTTAGTAGGCATAGAGTAGCAGAAACTGATCGATTGAGATAAGATTTCCAGAAAAAGGAAGAGCCTTACAGCAATTGATAAATATCGAGGCTGACCCCCAAATCAATGCTAGGGGGGCCAATCATTCCCCTACGCCCGCCCGGTGAGATCCACTCCTCCAACGAAGAAATGGAAATAAAGGGAGTGGCAAAAAGAGAGATTTTAGACTTTGTAATCGATCAAATTCAAAATGAGACCACTTGAAAGCCTAATTAATTAAACAAGCAAGCAGCCTAATTCATTCCACTATTACACTGAGATAACCATATCTATGTGCAATGCGCGATGGTGGTCAAGAATGCTTATTGGAATATGATTTAAGGGCGGCTTATTAACCCTATTGGTTTGCCCTCCTCATAATGTCACGCTTCTTATATAATAGGCTGCTTCTCGCCACTTTGTGAAGTAAAAGATGTATGATTGAATCAAAGTAATTTGTACTTCATTCAAGCATTGGATCTCCTGGATATATTTTTAGGCACTTTTTAGGGTCATTTCATACATCTTATCTATTAACTCTTAGGGATCTCCATCTAACATAGATCTATGGAACTCTGGTGGGTTCATTCTAGTGTGGGGAATGAAGGACTTGGGCACCTTGGTTGGTTTGATTGGTCATTTGCATGAGCCTATATTTCTATAGCATCTTGAAACTTATCTTGGCCTAGCCCTCCACGTTGAGGAGCTTGAAGAGTGGGAGGGGTCGATTGCTCCTTAGTGTACGAGCTCTCCTTAGTCTCCCTATTAGAATCAGCATGATGTAGAACAATAAAGAGTATTCATTAGGGAAAAATCCTTACACTCATATCTAAAGCACGATATACACTATGAAGAAGTGAAACATTTCCAAGAATGCCTCATATCCTCCCAATCATTTTTGTGGTGCGCTTCACAACCAAGAAGAAGACTTTAATTGACGTGGTGTGTTGGATTTCGAGGACCATTAACAACCTAGTGCCTAGTCCCTAGTCGTGACACAACGAATGGAAACCCGAAGGGACCCAAACAAGCCTCTTAGCATATCAATCAAACAAGGGAAGTGGGACTAAGGTAAGTCTTTGATAAACAACAAAAAAGGCATAAAACAAGGGAAGTGGGACTAATGGAAGTCTTTGATAATCATAAAAGCATAAAGTTTCAAGCTTATAGCATAAATATATCATAATATTCCAACAACACCTCTAACATAGAATAGAGCGGAGGCCAAGACACTCTCCAGGATCACCCTCATAATAACAGGTGTTCAACAAGTAAGTCTCAGTATAGAAATAGTAGTAAAGATAGTGTCCCCGGACTTGAGGACTCAACAATGCTTGCTTCAATGGATCGTACTAGCAATGTGGAGGAGATCAAGTAATGTTCCTATTTTCCTACATGGTAATATCATGTAAGCATAGAATATGCATTAGTACGTTCAAATATACTAAGTATATAGGATGCAATGTAACAAGACATAAGCCGATATAGTCAAAATGCATAGTAATAAGCAATAGATAAGTGAGATCTCAATATGTCATGCGTGATTAATGCTTGAAGTAAAATATGTTTGTAAATCATTCAACTTGCATAGAACATAATACATGTGTGGGAAGAGACCCTAACCAACAAAAGTAAGACCAAGCGAGCTACAATTCGGAATACCGATGATTACCCCTCATCAGTAAAGAGGTAGTCTACTTGCCAAGGTAAACCATACTTCACCTTATCGGAGCCCATCCCATTTCAGAGAAGTAAGCCCCTTATAGGAACCCTTCCCATTTCGGGATGTATTTCATGATAAAATGCACTAAATGTATCAACTGGTATAGCAAGGGTATAGGATAATCCTATGTTGGCACATAGTTTGAGTAAAGGAGTATGGACTCTTGAAGATAGTCCACACCAACATCCAATCCATCAATGCTAAGTCTAATCCCATGGAATACTTGAAATTATCTTACTTTAATCATAACATAAATAGCTTGTGAGAACATGACTTGAGTAGCTCATAGACATGCATGACCTCTAATGGTGAACCTAACTTGAAACATGAGATTAGATCATAATCATACATGAACCTTTGCTTTAACATGAATGGATCACAAGAGGAAAACATTTTGAAATAGGACTTAACTTGATATTTGTAACATCATAGATACTTTTCATAAATTTAATATATACTTGAAAGCCCTTAATCATCATGTAGTGACTTGACATGTAAATCATGAAATAGATTATCAATAACTTGAGAATTCTTTAATTGACATTTTATCAAACACTTGATGGTTTCATGCTATTAGTTCAAAATCATGCAATTCAAGAGTGAAATAATATTAGAAAACTCAATGCAGATCAACCCACCAAGAATATTGTAAAGCTCTCATGTAGGGTACCTTGAAATCCATCATCAAATCTCACAATAGATCATATCATAGCTCAAAACATGCATAGTCTCAATAGATATAATCAAATCATTGTATAAGCTTGAAATAGATAGTCATGCATAATAAATCAACATTTTGTAAAACCCCAATATAATCCATACTGATTATCGAAGTTCGATGATGGTGAGGATGTTGATCCAACTTACTATCGAAGCTTGATTGAGAGTTTGAGGTATTTAATATGCACGAGACCGGACATCATGCATAGTGTCGGAGTTGTGAGTCGATACATGGAGAAACCAAAGTCGACTCATCTCAAAGCTGCAAAAAGGATACTACACTACATCAAAGGTACTGTTACTCATGGCTTGCATTATTATCAAATTAAAGATTTTCGACTTAAAGCTTATGTGAATAGTGATTATAGGGGAGATATCGATGATCGAAAAAGCACTTCAGGCTTTGTATTTTTCTTGTGTGACACCGCTTTCACATGGTCATGAAAGAAGCAACATATGGTTACACTGTAAACATGTGAAGCTGAATGTATAGTTGCATCGTCATGTGTTTGTCATGCAATATGGCTTAGAAGATTGCTCAAAGATATTCATGTGGAGCAAAAAGAAGCAA
>JAOTQR010088142.1:9420-34395 GCA_025774065.1 Solanum ossicruentum
CTTCAAGTCTACATCAAGAAAACCGAGTTTAAGGTATGTAGGTTTCATCCATTGAATCCTTTCACCCATGGAGTCCAACCTTCCTTTTTATGAAAATTGCATGTTTTCAAGTTATATTACTTATGGGTATTACTTGTTATGGATTAGGATTATAAATTATGTTGGGGTTTTATGAAATGTTGATTGGAAACACATGTCTACCTATTTTAAGCTTATGCTATGTGATACTTGTCTATTGTGACTATGCATGTTTTGAGCTATGAAACTACTATCTATTATAAAATTTGATGATAGATTTTAAGGTATCTTACATGAGGGTTTTACTATGTGTTGGTGGGTTTATTTACGTTGAGTTTTTTCATATTATTTTACACTTGGATTGCATGATTTTGAACGGCATTACACATCCACCAAGTGTTTGATAAAATGTCTTGACAAGGATTCTAAAGTAATTGATGTTCTACTACATAGTTTATAAGTCAAGTGACTTTACGATGATTAAGGGATTGTATGTATGTATTGAATTCATGAAAATTTTCTATAGTGTTGCACATTGACCACACTTTGTTGGGGTGACATGCCCAATCACCTTGTTGAGGGAGTGACATGCCTTAACCACCTTGTCGGGGGGTGATATGCTCGTACTACCATGTTGAGAGATAGACACCTTAACCACCTTGTCAGGGGGTGACATGTCCATACCACCATTTTGAGAGGTAGATACCTTGACCATCTTGTTCGGGGAGGGGGGGTAATATGCCTGTACTACCATGTTGAGGGGTAGATACCTTGACCACCTTGTCAAGGGGGTGACATGCCTGTACTACCATGTTGGGGGGTTAATACCTCGACCACCTTACTGAAGGGGTGACATGCCATGGATTCCAAGTAGTATTTGCTTGGTCTATGATTATGATCTCTTCTTATTCTCACATATGTAATCTATATTTGCAAGTTATATAATTTACAAGCATGTTTTACCTCAAGCATTGATCATGCATGCCATATTGATATTATATCTATCCATTGCTTATGACTATGCATCTTGACTATATTGGCTTATATCTTATTGCATTTCATCCTACATACATAATATATTCAAATGTACTAACGCATACTCTATGCCTACATGATGTTACCATGTAGGAATCAGAGCACCTCTCGATTATCCTCCACGTGGCTAGCTTAGTGCTTTGAAAGATAATCTTTGGTGATTCCTCAAGTCCGAGGACACTAGCTATGCTATTCTTACTATTGATGTCTCTTTATGTTGAACACTTGATACTCTGAGGGTGAGCTCTGAAAGTTTGTTGGTCCCTTCTCTAATCTATGTTAGAGGTATTGTTGGAATAATTGATGTACTTATGCTTTGAGCTTTGACTCTTTTATGCTTTATAAAGTTCAAGATTTCCCTTAGTCCCTTTGCCCTTATTTAAATCTCTAGTTGTTGTGATTTTGCTTCTGTGACCAATGATGTGTGATTGATATGCTAAGAGGCTTGTTTAGGGTTCCTTATTCACTGTGTCACGTCTAGGCCCTAGGCTTGGGTTGTGACAACCATCAACATAACAACCCAACTTTAGAGGTTAGGTTCAATCCGACAAGGAGTCATTGTTCAAGGTGGAAGTAATTCATTGGGCCAAGTAATTGTAGGATCTGGGGGTCGCAATAATATAAATAATGATTCAGCTAAACAAGTTCTAAATATCAATTTAAACAACAATTAAGGGAAGATATTGAGGATGTGCAAATATGGGAATCAATCTACCAGATAGATCTAGATATTTGACTAAATGAGTTGATGTTGAGTGAATAAGATAGGTTGCTTGTAACCTATATCAGCAATGATACAAGGGTGTTTCACATGAATCAACAAAGAAATCATACGGGAACCACTGAGGACACGCTTGTCCTAAGAAGTCTCAGCAAAACTCCTAATACCTTGGCCATAGAATCAATTATTGTAGACTTCTCTAAAATCTCAAGAAGTTTACAACCATTATACCCATTCCATACTCAAATTGTTCCGGCTAAAGCAACAATCAGAGATCTAAAGTAAAAACTCAAGTTTCCAACCTTGAAATTATAGACTGAAAATAGGGATGGATATAAATTCACTTAAATCAACTACAGATTAGTCAAATATCAAAGACGCAATAAATAAATCAAAGCCCCATATCAATAGCACACCCCAAACATGGGGGTTTTAGCCACAAATGCTAGAAATTAAAGATTTGATACCAAACATAGCAGCACCAGTCATGGGTAACAAGATTGAATACAAATTAGTCGATTATCGCTAGCCAATCTTCTCCATTTTTCTCCCCAAAAGCTTCAAAACCCTAACTCCCCTTTGTACTCTAAGAGGAAAGTTCTATGTACTACTACTACAAACTAATTGTTCTAATATGGTATGAATTGATATGTACAATGTCCTTTCTAAAATTGCTTATGTATTCCATGCAAGGTGTGAAATTTTATGTTATGAAATGCCATTCAAAGGTCAAGGCCAACCATTACCGAGCACTCTAGTGATGCGCCAAATATGCACTTGACCATTTTCCTATGCATTCTTATAAGGCTTCCTCTTCTACAATATTAGGCTATGACTCTTTACATCAATCCAACTTGGTGTTGCACCAAAAAATTCCTTATATCACCTTTTTGTCAATGTGTTTGGGCTTTAGGTGCTACAACTTTAGGTGATCTCTTGTGTAACTTGGTGGTGCGCTGAACGTGCTTTGCGATATCTGAACTAAATGCCTTCTTGACTTGACCTAGAACCTTGGTTGCTACAATGATAGGCCATCTCCCTAAGTGATTAGCGGATCGCTTAGTATGTTGGTGATAGTGCTTTTCTTTTCCTTTTTACACTTATGCTTTCTTTCCAAGATTTCACCAAGTATTGTTTAATAGTGAACTTTTTGTTCCATTTCGTGTTATAGCATATGCATAATTTTAGAAATTAGAATTAATATCACACTATGGGCAATGTTTCTTTGCAAGATGGTGTCACAGCCCAAGCCTAGGGCCTAGATGTGATGTGGCGAATGGGGACCCATAGGGACCCCAAACAAGCCTCTTAGCATATCATTTACATATGCTTGGTCGAGGAAGCAATTAAACAATAGTAAGAGAATAGCAATAAGGATAAAGGGAATAAAGGAAGTCTTTCATAGAATAAATCATCAAAGGAGTGAAAGCTCAAAGCATAAATACAAAACTTGTCCAACAACACCTCTAACATAGATTGGGCGGGGGCCAAGACAATTTCCCGGATCACCTTCATAGTCACAAGCATATAAACAAAGAAAAAAGTCTTTACATCACATAGGATCAATAGTTATTGTCCTTGGAATTGAGGACTTACCAAGCTTGATTCAAGAGATAGTACTAGCAACGTGGAGGAGGAGGATGATCAAGTGGAGCTCTCGTTCCTACATGGTAAAATAATGTAGGCATAGAGTATACGTTAGTACGTTTGAATGTATTAAATATGTAGGATGCAATGCCATAAAAAATAAGCAATATAGTCAAAATGCATTATTAGGAAATGGATGAGCATATAACAATATGACATGTATGAATGATGCTTGAAGTAAACATGCTTATATAGAACATATTACATGTGTAGTAAGATACCATCATTATAGAATCCAAGGCCTACCACCCCTTAGAAAGGCGACTGAGGTATCAACTCCTCAATTGGTTAATAGTTGTCACAACCTACCATCCATGGTGATTGAGGTATCAACCCCTCAATTGGTTGATGGTTGTCACACCTTACCATCCATGGTGATTGAGGCATAGCACCCCCTCAACAAGGTGTAGTCACTTGCAACACTATATATACCTTTCATGAAACCAACACATCTATACCTTCCTTTCATCATCATAAAGTCATTCAAATCATAGGTGAATAATGGATCATCAATAACTCAAGAACCCTAAATCATTTTATCAAACACTTGGCGGATGTGTAATGCTAGTTCAAAATCAAGCAATTCAAGAGTGAAATCATGTGAGAAAACTTAATGTAAATCAACCCACCAACACTTGATAATACCCTCATGCAAGTTACATCAAAACCCCTCATCAAATCACATAATGGATCATATATTCATAGCTCAAAATATGCTTAAACAGTCACAATTTTATGAAACCCCAAAATAGTTTATATCCAAATTCATATTAAGTAAGAACCATAAGTGAATCAACTTAGAAACATGTAATTTATGTAAAAAGGAAAGTTAGGCACTATTGGTGAAAGGACACAATGGTTGAAACCCACGTACCTCAATTTTGGAGATTCCCTTGATAGAAATTGGAATGAGAACTTAAAGCTTGAGTGAATTCCTTAAGATCTGGAATGCGTTTGAGACACTTGAATTTGAGCGAAATATTTGTCTAAGTGTTAGAGAGGGCATTGGGGAAGGTCTTGAATGATATGAGGTTGAAAAATGACTAAGTATAGGTGTTTTTATGCATGGGAAGGCTTAGGCCCAAGACCCAAAGGCCTTGGACTAAAATAATAAAACTGGCAAAAAAAATATATAGGTCCGCGCCCTGGTTGCGTCAGGCTAGGGGTGCGGATCGATTCTGTTTTTCATAATTTTTGGAAAAGAAATTTGATATAGTTGCTCTAAAATCAGGATTAGACCCATCTCCTACTCAATTTTCCCCCTGATCATGAATATGAAGTCGGATTTTTGATATCATGCATGGATCATGAGATATATGAAAATTATGATTATGGACATTTCTGATGCACATTTTCGGGCAATTTTTGGGGCGTTTCAATATCTCCCCCTTGGGAAAATTCATCCCTAAATGTCAAAGAAACATTTATGAGAGAAACAATGAAGATAAGTTCAGCCCAACACATGAATGTAACAGTGCACTTAAATATCTTTTCATAAATCTCAACATAAGTGTCAAAATCACCATAAACTTATCAACATAAACATGAATGCATGTAATGACCTAAGGGCTGAAACATAAGACTTGAAATCACATAGGGCACTTGAATTAGTAGCTTAAGCTTTAGAAGAATAGAAGAGATAGGGATATAAGGTTTGCATGTTTGCCTCGGCTTCTCATATAGCATTCTCAACTTATTGGTTCCTCCAAAGGACCTTGACGGAAACAACATCCTTGTTCCTCAACCTTTTCACTTGTCTAACAAAAATTTCTACCTAAACCTCTTCATAAGAAAAATTGTCTTCAATAACACCCACAACATCAAAAGGTACAATGGCACTTGGGTCACCTACACACTTCCTTAACATAGACACATGAAAGACCGGGTGGACCATATTAATATCATTGGGCAACTCCAACTCATAGGCTACCTTACAAATCCTACTCAACACTCTATAAGGACAAAAAAATCTTGGACTCAATTTACCCTTCTTACAAAAACAAACCACACCCTTCATGGGTGAGACCTTCAAATAGAACCAATCACCAACCTTAAATTCAAGATCCCTGCTCCTTACATCAGCATAGGACTTTTGATTACTTTGGGCTGTTTTCAATCTTTCTCTTATCAACCTTACCTTCTCCATGGCCTCCATAACCAGATCTGGACCCAACAAAGCTATCTCCCCTACCTCAAACTATCCAACCGAGGACCTATAACATCTACTATAGAGAGCCTTTAAAGGAGCCATACCAATGCTAGATTGATAGCTATTATTGTAAGCAAACTCAATGAGTGGAAGATGATCATCCTAACTACCCTTAAACTCTAATACACCAGCTCTAAGCATATCCTAAAGATTTTGGATAGTTCTTTTGTCTTGGTCATCTTTTTGAGGGTGAAAGGCCGTACTAAGCTTTACCTTGGTACCAAGACCTCTTTGGAAGGACCTCCAAAAGTGGGTAGTGAATTCAGCACCATGATCCGATATAGTAGACAAGGGCACCCCATGTAATCTAACCAATTCATGAATGCAAAAACTTAGCATAATCATTGACACCATAAGTAGTTTTAACCAGTACGAAATGAGCCAACTTTGTCATTCTATCAACAACAACCCAAATAGAATCAAAACACTTTGTAGTCTTAGGCAACTCAACCACAAAATCCATGTTAATTTCCTCCAACTTCCAAGTAGGAACCTCTATATCTTGGGTTAGTCCACCTGACCTTTGATGTTCGGCTTTAACTTGTTGGCAATTATGGCATCCGAATACAAACTTAGCAATATCTCTCTTCATACCACCCCACTGAAGCACTTCCCTGAAATCTCTTTATATTTTTGTAGTACTAGGGCGAATAGAATAGGAAGAATTATGAGCCTCATCTAAAATATTCTCCTTCAAGTTATCAACACAAGGCACACATAATCTACCTTGGTACCTAAGGGCACTATCTCACCCTTAGGAGAAAACCTCCACCTAACTATCTCTCACCAAGGACTTCAATTATAGCAAGGCAGGGTCAAGATCTTGCTTTGCCTACACCTCCTCAATCAATGAAGATTTTGAGCCATCAACAACCACTATACCACCATTGTCAACCTCCTCAAACCAAACTTCCAACCTAGCCAACCGATGGACCTCTCCAGCCACATCTTTGCCACCATCATCAACATATGCTAGGCCACTTATAGACACCCTACTCAAAGCATCGGCCACAACATTGGCCTTACTAGGGTGATAATGCACACTTATATCATAATCTTTATGAAGCTATAACCACCTTAGTTGTGTCAAGTTGAGATATTTTTGGGTGAATACATATTCGAGACTCTTATGATCGGTAAACACATCAAGATTCACCCCATACAAGTAATGATGTCAAATTTTCAAAGCAAATACCACTCGGCCAACTAAAGATCATAGGTAGGACAATTCTTTTCATGTACCTTAAGTTGTATTGAGGCATAAGCTGTCACTTTACCATTTTGCATCAAGACACAAGCCAAACCAACACAACAAACCCATCCAACCCTTCTAGTAGAGACAGGATAGGAGCGGAGACAAGCTTATCTTTGAAAGTTTGGAAACTCTTTTCACACTCATTAGTCCACACAAATTTAGCCTTCTTTTGGGTCAACTTAGTCATGGGAGAAGCAATAGAAGAGAACCCATTCACAAACCTCTCCTAGTAACATGCTAAGCCCAAGAAACTTCTAATGTCTGATGGAATCAAAGGTCTAGGCCACTTTGTAACTACCTCCGTCTTTTTAGGATCCACCTTAATACTATACCCCGACACCACATGACCTAGGAAGGCAACCTCTTTCAACCAAATCTCATATTTTTCATATTTCACAGACAACTTCCCATCCCTCAAGATTTGTAACTCTACCCTCAAGTGATCCACATGCTCCTCCTCACTATGGGAATAAATCAAGATATCATCAATAAATGCCACCACAAACAAACCAAGGTAGGGCTTGAAGACCCTATTCATAAGATCCATGAAGATAGCCTGTGCATTAGTCAACTCAAAAGACATAACCACAAATTCATAGTGCCCAAAGCTAGTCCAGAAGGCCGCCTTGGGAATGTCACACTCCCTTACTTTCACTTGGTGATACTAGAACTGAAGATCAATCTCAGAGAAGTGACTAGCCCCTTGAAGTTGGTCAAAAAGTCATCAATCCTTGGTAGAGGGTGTTTATTCTTCATGGTGACTCTATTAAGTTGCCGATAATCAATACACATTCTAAGAGAACTATCCTTCTTCTTCACAAACAACACCTGTGCACCTCAAGATGATTGGCTAGGCCTAATAAAACCTTTCTCCAACCAATCCCTCGATTGCTCTTTTAACTCATTCAACTCCACCGGGGCTATACGATAAGGGGGAATAGAAATGGGTAGAGTATCGGGAAGGAGATCTATTTCCCTTTCGTGAGGAACACCGGGAAGCTCACTGGGGAAGACATCTAGGAACTCATTAACCACCAGGACCGACTATATAGGAAGAACTTTAGACTCAACATCCCTATCCCTCATAAGATGATAGACACCCCTTAGAAACCAACTGTTGTGCTTTAAGGCAAGAAATAAACCTACCGTTGACCACCACATCACGACCCTCCCACTCAAGGATGGGTTGATCGGGGAATTGAAATTTGACCCTACAGGTTCTACAATCAATAGAGGCATAATATACATGCAACTAATCCATCCCAAAGAATGGCATCGAAATACACGATATCCAACTCAACAAAATCACAAGGCAATATTTTATGCAAAATGAGAACGGGACAATTTCTATAGACCCTTGTAGCAATAAGGGATGCACCAAGGGGAGTAGACACTTCATATGACTCACACAACAATTCGGGTTCAATATGAAACTTTGTGACAACAAAGGGGGTAACAAAAAAAAGA
Source organism: Solanum ossicruentum (assembly GCA_025774065.1). NCBI lineage: Eukaryota > Viridiplantae > Streptophyta > Magnoliopsida > Solanales > Solanaceae > Solanum > Solanum ossicruentum. The sequence goes on from JAOTQR010088142.1 coordinate 17,773, forward strand.
GTGGCACCCGGGTCTATCAATGCAGACACATCAAAATCAAAGTCTTTTAACAAATCGGTGCTGACATCAGGCACTTCATGTGCCCCTTACTTCCCTTGAAGAGCATAGAACAGATTATGCCTTCGAGCACCACCTTGTTGACCTCCCTTTCCCAAAGGAACCACATTTGCACCCCGACCTTGTGGGCGACCATCTCTACCCTTGTTTTGATTATGAGGACAATCAATTTTCTTGTGACGCACTTCTCCACTCAAACATGGGCCGTTATGGCCTCTACCACGTCTTGGTCATATAACATTAGGATCCACGCCACCACCTGCTTAGGACCTTGGGTTGTCATTAGCAAACCTTCTATAAGGAGCATTTGAAGACCCTTAGACTTGATGAAACCAGCCACCTTGGGACTTTGGAACCTTCCTTCAAAATAGGCCCTCTTAGCCTCATTGCCCCTTATCTTTCTCAACTTTTCCCCCTCCAATTGTTCGACATAAGTAATGAGGCGGGAAAAGTCCATATCACCTATCAACATAGCGGTAAGACACTCCTCATTCACTAAATCGGATATACCTACCACAAACTTGTTCATTTTAGACCTTGGATCGGCCACCATTTGTGGAGCATATTTAGAGAGTTAGTTGAACTTGAGGGTCTACTCCCTCACACTCATAGACCCTTGCTTCAAATTCATGAAATCTATAATTTTGGCCTCCCTTAGCTCAAGATGGAAGAACTGGTTGAGAAATGTTGCCTTAAACTTCTCCCAAAAGATCACATTGTTGTTTCCCTTTTCCTCCTTCCATAGAGTAAACCATATTTGGGCCACCCCTTTGAGTTGGTAGGCTGCCAATTCCACTTTTTCCTCTGAACTAACACCAATGATAGACAACACTTTGTACACCTCATCATTAAATTCTTGAGGTTCCTCATCCACCTTAGACCCATAAAACTCTGGTGGGTTCATCCTTATAAATCCTTTACCCTATATGTCGGAGTAGGAGCATGAGGGGCTTGGGCCCCTTGGTAGATTTAATTAGTGATAGATTGAGCTAGCATCACGAAAGCATCCCGATACTCTTCATGAGTTGGTTGTTCTTCGGGTGTACGAGCTCTTCTTCCTCTTGGAATAGGAATGATCTAGCATAGTAAAGAACATTCGTTCGGAGAAAGCTTTACCTTAACTTCTATAGCACGACATAGATAAAGAAGAAAGGAAATATTTCCTAAAACTCCTCATAGTTGTGGTGCACTTCAGAACCATGAATAAGACTCTAATCGATGTAGTGTGTTGGATGTTGAGAATAATTAACAACTTAGCGCCTTAATACCAAGTTTGTCACAATCCCAAGTCTAGGGCCTAGATATGACATGGCGAATGGGGAATCAAAGGGACCCCAAATAAGCCTCTTAGCATATCTTTTGCACATCCTTGGTTGCGGAAGCAATTAAAAGAGAATAGAAATAAGTATAAAGGGACTAAAGGAAGTGCTTCATAGCATAAATCATCAAAGCATTCAAATCTCAAAACATAAATACATAACTTGTCCAACAACACCTCTAACATAGATTGGGAGGGGGCCAAGACAACTTTTTGGGCTCATCCTCATAGTCACAAGCATTTAAATAAAGAAAAGAGTCTTTACATAACATAGGATCAATAGCTATTATCCTCGGAGTTGAGGGCTCAACAAGCTTGTTTTAATAGATAGTACTAGCGACGTGGAGGAGGATGATGATTAAGTGGAGCTCCGTTTCCTACATGGTAACATCATGTAGGCATAGATTATGCGTTCATACATTTGAATATACTAAGTACGTAGGATGCAATGCCATAAGAGATAAGCAACATAGTGAAAATGCATAATTAGGCAATAGATGAGCATATAACAATATGGAATACATGAATGAGGCTTGAATTAAACATGCTTATATAGAACATATTACATATGTAGTAAGAGACCATCATTATAGAATCTAATGCCAACCACCCCCTTAGAAAGGTGATTGGGGTTTCAACCCCTGATGTGTTGTCAATATATAACACATTTGGTGCCTGAAATAAGGGATTTTGTGAGTTCTTAAAGCGATTTTTTAGTATGATAATGTGTTTTTGTGTTATTCTTGTAGAAAAGTTAGGTTGACATGATTTTAAAGAAAAGTTGCATATTTTGCTGAAGCATAAGCCATACGAGCCCACCTACGAGTCGTAGTCCAAGGAACGAGTCGAAGAGTGTGTCATAGCAGGAAACAAAGACCAAAAACTTAGAAATCTTCCAAGTGAAGGTCAATCCTACGAGGACATCCTATGAGTCAATAAGTCACACTATGACTCATGCAGGTGGACTCGTAGCAACAATTAGAGAGCCAAAATGTTGGACCAAACACTGAGGACCAAGACTACGAGACAAGCATATGAGTCATATCCTAAGCAATGACTTGTACCTGTGGGTCATACCAGTTCAATTCAAGATGCCAAGAACCTGACTAGACCCCAACTACGACTCATAGGTCATCCTACGAGTCATACCTGTAAGATTTACCAGCTACCAGCTATCTTTTTTGTGTAAATTCTAGGGTTATTTTGTAAATACTATATATAGCTTAAGCTAGGTTTTTTAGAAGAGTTTGACCAGTACATAATACACCATTACATTTTGAAGCTTTTTCTTAGTTTTTAGAGTAGTTTATTGTTCTCCTTTGGAAAACCCATTTTGGCGATTGAAAATCTTGCCTTGTAGTTATTGTTGATCAATCAAGCTTGTGGTTTTGCAATTTGTGGTTCCAATTCTCTTTATTGTTATTGGTAAAACTCTCAACTATGTCTATCAAGTGCATTTTTGTGTGTTTTGATTTAGCCATGAGTAGTTAAGCACCCACAACTTGGGGTTGTGGGAACCATGGAACTGACTTGATATAACATAGGTTTCTTGCATTTCCATGATTGGTGTTTTCTATATATTATTAATTTCCCTTCATTTTTATTGTTGTTTGGTGGTTGTCAACATCAAAGCCCGCTCACTATCATGATCCCAACCAAGGTACTGAAGAATAGGAAAAGGAAGGTGGATGACAGAATTTTTTTGATCTGTTCTTGTCTAATCTATTGAGCCTGACCAAGGGAGGTTGACTGGAACAATAGGTAACGATTAGTTGGCATGCCATGGTTGCCTACCAAGCGCCATGGTGAATTCGACCTTCACCTTCACAAGAGGGTTGGAAGAACCTAAGTTATCGTCCTACATGCAAATCACCAATTATAGTTATGATATCTAGGATAATCGAGTCGACGAACCATGGGGAACACAATTCCCGAGTTGTCTCCAAAATTGAGTATTTCCTCGCGTTATAGTTAGCATTTATTTTATCTTTGTATTTGAATCACAAATCCCCCATCCCAATTTAGAGATTTTAGTCATAAATGCTAGAAATGATTAGTGGTAAAATCTTTTAATCAAGCCATGTATTCCCTGTTGATTTGATCCTAACCTTTGTTAGGTTCATTACTAATAATGATTGCTTTCTTATTAGAACGTGAACATCATCAGAAATTATGGTGTCGTTGCTGAGGAATACGGCTAGGTTTTGACTTGATTTTACTATTAGTTAGTTATAGTGTTCATTTCTAGAGTCTCATGTTTTTTACCTTTCTCTGTTTATTTTTGTGAGCGATTCTAGGTACTAGTTGGCTGGCACTATGACTGAGCAAAAGCTTTACATTGTAAGCGACTTGTTGGAAGCTTTGCAGAGGTGCACCCTATTTTATGGGCAAAGGTTTGAGGATCTCCAAAGTCATCTACAGAATTTTTCTCAAACAATGAGGTAGGTCCTTTGGAAAAGACATCCTATTTGGGAAGCCATGGCTCTTCAGGTTTTCCCCATAACCCTCTGGAAAGAAGCTGCAAAATGGTGGCTAATCCTTCCACCTGATGTTTGCTCAAGCAGGGGAGAAGTACATAGAGTCTTCCTCGTGAACTTTTATAAGAATTCCAACCAGCAAAAGCTATAGAACAATATCTGCAACTTCAAAAGAGTGCTAGGAGAACCTTCGGTACTGGCTTGGGAAAGATACAAGCAGCTCTTAGCAGCAAATCAGAACCATGGTCTGACTAATGACAAATTGATGGAAAGCTTCTACCGAGCACTAACCTCTGAACAACAAGGGCAGGCTGATACATTTTTTGGAGGGGACGTTTGGGAGTTTGTAAGATGACCATTTGATGAGATCATTGATATTATGGACAAGCTATCTGAAATTGCCCAAGTCTATCAACCTCTTCAAGAGCAAGCCATACCATCTACTAGTACATCTACGGGAGCCTCAAGTAAACCCAAAAGCGAAAATGCTACACATTGGATGAGGTTACATCACCAGCTTTGTATCACTGATAAACTGACTTGGATTGAGCATATTCTTGAGAAGGTCCTGATCAAGGTGAATGACCAAGATGACATTATCCAGGAGATAAAGTTTGACGCTCTCAAATGTAACTACAAAGTGGAACAACAAACTATATCAATGTAAAGTCTTGGTGATATGATGGAGCAGCTTGCTGATCAACTAGATGTAGTGCAAGATAAACAAAGAAAGAGTAGAACGAGCAAAGATGGAAATCACGGAGAAGTCTAATTATCTGTCATGGCATAGTCGAGCCATGACATTAAACAAGGTGCTTCTTGGGAGGCAACCCAAGCGTCTTTTGTGTGTTGTTTTATTTTGAGATAGTTTATCGCATTTTAAGTTTTGGTTAGTAAGTTAATATTATGTTATGACTGTCGAGACTTTGAACCAGTTGTATCAATTGGCATTCTGTGTGATTTAGGTAATAGGTTGCCGGAACAAACCAAGAGCTGAAGGATGAAGAAAATTTTGTTTGGATGCAGCTTTTACTAGCAGGCCTACGTGAATGTTATGGCTCGTAGTCATGCCTCGTAGAGGGAAACAGTGAGTGCCAAAAGCTAGGAAACATACTATGAACCAACCTTATAATTTGTAAGGCCCCCTACGAGTCCTAAGAGGGGTTCATAGTGTTCAGGATGAAGTCAAAAATTTTCTGAGTGTTGGTTCTACTATGATATCGGAATCTATGAGTCGTATCTTGTCATACGATTCATAGTCAGGTTCTTGTAAGACCAATCTGTAGAATTTAAAAGGGTGAACCATTTTGAATGTTAAGAGAACAACGTCTCTTGGCTCTTCATATCCTTTCATGAAGCGTTCCCTTTCAGTTATAACTCCCCCAATCATCCCCTTTCTCTATTTTATTCATCTTCACATCTTTCACCCACTAAAATTCCCCAGCAAGTGGAGTGTCCACCAAGAACTCTCTCGATTTTTCTTCTCATCATTCATTCACACATTCATCTTGTAAGTTCTCATGGTTAATTTCAGTTTATCTCTGAAAAATACTTGTTTGGTAGATGATTGAATGAAGGCCTTAGGATTATGCTTAGTATAATCATGCAATAGTGCCTACGATAGTAAGAAGAATGTGGTATACAATTGTTTATGTCTCTGTACCCGGTCGAGTCTTAAATCCTATCATTATTTGGTGGTTTGATATGTAATATTATGACCATGTGCTTTTGTTATGTATTTTATGAATCATAAATGAAAATCAAGTGAGATTGAAATTGTTGGGTTGAGAGATGTTTTAGTTATTTTCTATGTGCGTTGATGTTGATAATTTTAGAGGGATTTTAGGAGAAATTCATGCTTTGTTTTGACACGTTTGTCAATGAAGGGTACTTATGTTTGATGCTAACCTATGCTTTTGTAATTGTAACCTCTAATGCCTTTTTGATTTGTCGTTGGTTTCTGTGGAAAGAGTAGAGACACCCAACAGGCTCTTTATTTTCTGCTATGAGGACCCACTACGAGTCATAGGTCTCTCTACGACTCGTAGTGTTCCTTCGTAGAAGGCAATAGTCATCCATGGTGCCTTAACCCTTTCCATGCGAGATTCGCCTATGACTCATAGGTAACCCTACAAATCGTACCTACACCTCGTATATCAGCCCTGAACCTAGTTTAGTGTTTTTACTTTTTATATTTTATTATTACTTGTTTGATTGTTTTATGTCTTATCTAACTAGTATAAGACATCATGGTACTCAGGCTTTGGTTTGTAATGGTTTTGCAGAGACAATGTTTCTAAGAAGACGAAGATTTCTTGCCCTATCCCCAGGACACCAACTGAGCAATGAGTCCTCCGAGGATGAGCAATCAATCAAAGAGATGAATATGCATCTTGATCCTGAGGCGAACGTGCCTATAACATGAGCACAATAAACCAGAGTACCAAGGAAAGTGGATAGCTCCTCTCAGTCTGATGAGAAGGATGAAGAAGACAGTGTAGATAATGATGACTCCACTTCTAACTCTAGTTCTCAAAAAGTATCTCAGACTTACCCAGAAGAGATTGTGCCTCCACCACCAGCTGATTCTGCTTACACTGTCACCTCCACCGATCCACAAAACACAAGATGGTGTTTTCCTAGAATGAAAGAAATTTATGATAAGGGACTAGAACTTAAGAGTCAAGGGAGTTCAGTATGGAGATTTCATGAGGAGGCAAGGTTGAAAGACTCAGGGTTGAAAGGTGTACCAGATTTAGAAACTGATATTGACCGTCATGGGTTAGGATGATTATCAGAAGTGCTGGGGAAGTATGCTCCGTACCTGGTCCAAGAATGCTTTGCCTCTTACTATGCTACTGTACGTGGAAACCTTCTAAGGCTCATGAAGCCCATTGATGCACCATGATTGAGTGAAGTAATGGTTAGGGGTGAGATTTTAGATATCTCAGCAAAGACTATTCTAAGGGTGCAATTTGGACCTACTTACAGGGCCCCAGACTCCACAGAAGAATATGACCATAGGATGGCAGATATGAGGAAAGCAGTTAATCAGAATGATGCCGGACTAAAGACGAAATTATTGAGGTGGATAGCGAGATAAATTGGCGAGGAAGGTGTTGAGTCGATATGGGTTACAGACTATGCCAAGCATATCCTAATGGCCCATCTCTCATTTAGAGAAATGTTTTGGAGGTCTATTATTCGAATGCGCAACAGGCCCACATTCATAGATAATGTGATCACTTTAGAGAGGGTCGTGTTGTTGGCAAGCATCTTGGCAGCGTTTGAAATTGATTGGGCTCGCGTTTTGGCAGAATAAATCCACGAGTCAGCGTCCGCACTCATCAAGCATTGTCATTCCCAATTATGATTCATAGTTATGCAACGAAGCTAGTGTGAGGGTTTCTCTCCACTTGGACCCTCATGTAGAGGCTTTATGTACGATGAACCCAAGCCTAATCAAGGATGACAAAAACCCAATACCCCTACAGAGAGCTATCCCACCTCCGATTCTAGAGATATTCTCGATAGATCCTCAGCTTCCAAGTTCAACTAGAGCTACTATCGGCACTACTTCAACTACTGCAGAGCCCACGCCAGCAATTGAGATCACGTCTACACCATCCTCCAGCACTCCAGCACCAGCATCACCTTCCTTACAGGTTGACCTTCTTTTCTCTATTCTTGCATTTCAGGCTTTATTGTGTAGGGTGGCTGTAACAGAGGGCAGGTCGCTTGAGCTATTAGCATAGGTCCAGCCATTGATTGATCAAACTGTTTGGGACTCCAAGGAGAGGATGAAGGCATTTGCCAGAGATTTGGTTGATGAGAGAGTCTTGGTGGTGGATGCTAGGGTCGATGCGTTTGAGACTAGAGTCCAAAAGAGGCTTGAGGGAACTAAGTCTGTCGATGCAAACACAGTTATTGAAGAGCTGGCCAAATTCAAGGCCGACTTATTATAGATGTTGGCAGCCCCTATTCCAGCCCCAGATGGAGAACCCGTAGGAGATGGGGTACTTGATTGTCTCATTGACCGTCGGAAACCCGGGGGAAGAGACCCCTTGAGTATGTCGACCCAGAGCCAACCATGAAGAAGCCAAGATAGGATGAGGAGCCCATACATGAGGAGGTGGTGCAGGAGTCACTTTTGTTGGTGGCTATTCAGAGAGAGAGAGCACAACACACCCCACCTTGGAAGGGTCCTTTCGGTACGACTACAAAGGAGAGGCAGCCCTAGGACCCCACAGACCAGTTAGAGACCGGTGCTTGATGCACCATCATGTTTGACTTATTTTGACCCGAGTGCTTATTTTATTATATTGGATACTTTGTTCTTTGTTCTCATTTTAGACAATAGTTTTATTTTGTTGGTTTTTAGTTGTGTTTAAATATGTTTATGTTGGCTATTCTTTTTACTTCTACTTTGGATATTTATTTTTAGTTTTTAATGGATGTATGTATATATATCAATGTTATTGTGTTTTGTTTTTGTTCTTATTTTTACTTTGAGGACAAAGTATCATCTTTTGGTGAGGTGGTGGAAGTTATGGATTAAGATGAAGTCTGAGTAGTCTCAAGTCCATAACTTCCCCTATTTTTTATCCCAGGGTTTTCTTGCCATATTTTGTTTTCATTGTATATGTTTAACTTTCTGTTGAACCAACATATTTAGGTAGTATAGATAATTTGTAAATGCATACTAATAGTATCTGTTGGCATATATATGATTCTTAACTATTCTTTAAACTTTTGATAAAACAATTGGGTACCCTCAAAATTTTTGAGGTTGTGATTATTGATGCATTCATACATTTTTGAGTATATGGCAATGTTTATTCTGATATTGTGAAGGTAAGCTAAGACTGAAAGCATGACCTGTGAGTTTATACTTGATTGTGGATGCAAATTCCATGTGTGTCGTGAGTGTATTTTGTTACATTCATGCATCCTATATGGACTCAGAACTTGCCTTGTTACTCTGAGAATGGTATAGGTGATGTGGTGGAGATGGAAAGGACCTTAGACCCTTATTCTTTGAGTGAAACCACTTTTAGCCCAAATGACCCACCAAGTAAGTGAATGAATCCCTTGTTCCAAATTTTGAGCTTATTATGTGCTCATTCTTTCTTGATACCTTGCTAGCTTAACCTTGTTTGATGAAGTACCTTGATTTTGGCCCTAGTCTATCCTTGAACATGTGGACCTTGATTGAGGCCAAAGGCCTAAGTTGAGGGTGGCTGCAGTTGGTGTCCCTGGTTTGAGGCATAGATATCGTGTACCTCACATAAGGCTAAAAGCCTAAGTTGAGGGTGTCCCCTATTGTGCTGAAGTAATAATTATAAGGTGGCTAGTTGGGAAATCAAGAAAGAAATGAAAAAGCATGAGCCGAGTGAAGAAAAAGAAGAAAAGTGCCTTAAATTGAGAAAAAAGTAGCAAAAAATGAGTTTGAAATCAAGGAACAACTGAAAAAAGAAAGAAAGCACTTGAGTAAGGGTGGATTGATCAAAAAGGGGTTGGATTATGAAAGCAAATAGTGTTGGTAAACATGATTCAAGGATAGATTTTAGTCACTACTTGCCCAAAATGCCATACCAAAGCACCTTGAGCCTATGTTACAAGCCTATAAGTCCTAAAGTGATCCAATTCCACTCTATCACCAAGCCAGAAGATGAGTATAGAGGCAAGCCTATGGTGCTAGTCAGAATGTATTGAATTATAATTGTGAAAGTGAGAATACTTCCTCAGTCCCTGAAGTCTAAATGCTTTTGAGTGAGTATGAGGGACTTCTTTCCAGTGAGGGCATTTCACTACTTGAGTAGCATATAACTGTGCCAGTGATTGTGGACGGTTAATGCTCCTTACCTTATCATAGTTGGATTGTCAGGTGTTTCATGATGTTCTTGTTTGCTCAATAACTTTCCAACTCGGTTTTGAAAATAGCAGTTGGGTACCTAAATCAGAGGAGTTGATATATATGCAATTAGTATAGTTTCAATGTATTTCTCTTTGTCTGTGTAGATTGAGTCATAGCTTAAGGAAAAGAAACAATTCTAAGTTCAGGGTGTTGATATGCTATCAATGTACAACATATTTGGTGCCTGAAATATCGAATTTTGTAAGTTCTTAAAGCGACTTTTTAGTGTTTTGATGTGTTTTTGTGTTAATCTTGCAAAAACATTAGGTTGGCATGATTTTGAGACAAGCATACGAGTCATAGCCCAAACAACGACTCGTACCAATGGGTCGTACCAGTTCAGTCCAAGATTCCAAGAACCTGATACGATACCCCCACTACAACTTGTAGGTCATTACGAGTCGTAACTTCGAGACTTATTAGCTGCCAGCTATCTTTTCTGTGTAAATTCTAGGGTTATTTTGTAAATACTATATATAGCTTAAGTTAGGTTTTTGAGAAGAGTTCGACCAGTAGATGATATACCATTACATTTTGAAGCTTTTTCTTAGTTTTTAGAGTAGTTTATTGTTCTCTTTCGGAAAACCCATTTTGGGGATTGCAAATCTTGCCTTGTACTCATTATTGATCAATCAAGCTTGTGGGTTTGCTCTTCATTCTTATTGGGAAAACTCTCAACTATGTCTATCAAGTGCATTTTTGTGTGTTTTTCTTTAGCCATGAGTAGCTAACACTCACAACTTGGGGTTGTGCGAACCATGGGTAGTTGACTTGAAATAACCTAGGTTTCTTTCATTTCTATGATTAGGGTTTGCATGTTTATCTATTTCCCTTCATTTTTATTGTGTTTGGTGGTGGCCAACACCAAACACCGCCTACTATCACGATCTCGACCAAGGTAGTGAAGAATAGGAAAAGGAAGGTAGATGACATAATTCAATTGATGTGTTCTCGTCTAATCTACTGAGCCTGACCAAGGGAGGTTGACTGGGACAATAGGTAACGGTTAGTTGGCATGCCATGGTTGCCTACCAAGCACCATGGTGAAATTCGACCTTTACCTTCACAAGAGGGCTAGAAGAACCTAAGTTACCGTCCTACATGCAAATCACCAATTGTAGTTATGATATCTAGGATAATCAAGGCGACGAACCATGGGGAACAAAATTCCCGAGTTGTCTCCAAAATTGAGTATTTCGTCGCGTTATAGTTAGCATTTATTTTATCTTTGTATTAGAATCACAAATCCCCCCTCCCAATTTAGAGATTTTAGTCATAAATGCTAGAAATGATTAATGGTAAAATCTTTTAATCAAGCCATGTATTCCCTGTTGATTCGATCCTAACCTTGGTTAGGTTAATTGCTAACACCGTTTTCTTTCTTATTGGAGTGTCAACATCAACAAACCCTCAATTGGTTGATGGTTGTCACACCCTACCATCTATGGTGATTGAGGTATCAACCCCTCAATTGGTTGGTGGTTGTCACACCCTACTATTCATGGTGATTGAGGTATCAACCCCTTAATTGGTTTATGGTTGTCCACCCTCCCATCCATGGTGATTGAGGTATAGCATCCCCTGAACAAGGTATGGTCACTTGCAACACTATAGATACCTTTTATGAAACCAACATATATATACCTTCCTTTTATCATCATAAAGTCATTCAAATCATAGGTCATGTAATGGATCATAAATAAATCAAGAACCTTTAACCAGACATTTTATCAAACACTTGGCAGATGTATAATGCTAGTTAAAAATCATGCAATTCAAAAGTGAAATCATGTGAGAAAACTTAATATAAATCAACCCACAAATACTTGGTAATACCCTCATGCAAGTTATATCAAAATCAAATAACATATGGAACATAGATCATAGCTCAAAACACGCTTAAGCAGTCACAATTTTATAAAACCCCAATACAATTTATATCCAAATTCATAATAAGTAAGACCCATAGGTGAATCAACTTAGAAACATGCAATTTATGTAAAAAAGAAGGTTAGGCACCATGGGTGAAAGGACCCAATAGTTGAAATCCACATACCTTAACTTTGTAGATTCCCTAGATGAAGATTGGAATGAGAACTTGAAGCTTGAATGAATTCCTTAAGATCCGGAATGAGTTTGGGACACTTAAATTTGAGTGAAATATTTGTCTAAGTGTTAGAGAGGGTATTGGGGAATGTCTTGAATGATATGAGGTTGAAAAATGACTAAGAATAGGTGTTTTTATGCATGGGAAGGCTTAGGCCCAAGACCCAAAGGCCTTGGATCGAAACAACAAAACTGGCAAAAATATATACAAGTCCGCACCCTGGTCGGGTCACGACAGGGGCACGGATCCATTCTTTTTTACGTAATTTTTGAAAAATGCAATTTCGGTACAATTTCTCTGAAATCGGGGTTAGACTCATTCCCCACTCAATTTTGCCCCCGATCATGAATATGAAGTTAGATTTTTGATATGGATTTTGATATATATGAAAATTACAATTATGGGCATTTTCGAGGAAATTTTCGGGCACTTTTTAGGGCGTTCCAGCTAGCCCCAAAATGAGCCCGAAGTGTGGACTCATCAACACCCCCAACTTAGGACTTTGCTTGCCCTCAAGCAAATCAAAAATCAATCTATCCAATTCAGAGCTTGCAAATAGGACCACAGGGAGAAAGACATATATCTTCACCTTTTTCATCCCTTCTTGAACTTCCACAAACCACTTAAGCGACTTTGAAGCCTCTAGAAATTACTAAGCCATAATCAAAATATGGATATGCTCACAATTGCTCATGTAGGTTCTAATCACTGCCTTAAACCATCACCATTTTCCCCCACAATAAAGAAGATCCTAAAAAACTCAAGATTATGACATTGCTTTTAAAGGATCTCTTTAACTTGCATTCACCCAAGATGAGAAATAACATGTAAGATTCAACCCCATAGGCTTGCCCTTATTCTCTATTGGAGTTCACTTGTCTTTTTTCTGAGCTAGGATCCTAAAGGACTTTGCTAGGAATGTAATGTAGGGTAAAGGTTGGATGTGATAACATATGATCAATGGTGGCTCATCCCTCCTTAAACTTTACACATTCTCTTCAGACTCAAAGGTTCTTTTGGTCCCTTTTTCATTCATCTCCTTTTTGAAATCTTTTTTTTTTTTTTGCTCTTGATTTATCATCCTAAGTGTCTCCCTTTTACATTCTTTTTCACGATATATTTTTTCGAAGGGTCCTTCAAGCATTGTTTTTGACTTTTTCTCAATTATTTTTAGGACTCCTCGATGTCTTTATTTCATTCTTGACCCTTTTTTACCCACTCTTTCATGGGAGACACCCCCTTCTATCTACTAACACCCCCAACTTAGTCTTTGGCCTTGGTCAACATTTCAAGCTCAAGGAGGAATCAGTAAGAAACAAGAAGGAATTGTCTTTCACAAACACGTGTCAAGGTTACAAGGTTGCCAAAGAAGGGATCATGGCTCAAAAGGGCTTCATTAAGGATCCATTTCACTATCAAGGGATGTCATTATGGTCAACTGGACTAATGGAACCAAAGAAGGGCTAAGGTCCTCTCCTAATCCAGAATTAACCAAGTTATTCCTCAAAACAAATCGGGCAAGTTCTAGATGTTGGAAAACAAGCATTTTAACAAAATAACTATTCCCACACTGGCGAAATGGCTTTGCATTCAAACAGTAACAACATACTTGCAATTTTTGGTCATTGCATATCCAAGCTCAATTGCTCATAAGTCAACTCAAGATTCCTCAAATCCATTCATGGATTGATTTATCAAGAAAAAACTAATTAGTGAGCATATGTTCCTCGTCCATGGCCCCATCCGGATTAAAGATATGGAACATCAATGCACAAATTGCTAAGGACTAGAGATATGATATTAGTATTCGCATGACTTTCCATCTATACACGGGGTTTGCCAAAAATCAAAATTTTCTTGTATCATTTGCAAATCCATTCAACTCTAAAGAAAGAAAAGCAAATATAGCAAAAATAAACACTACACTATTACAACCCAAATTAAAATTTATTTACAACCCAAAAAGTTAAAAATTGTTTAAATATCCATCAATGCATCAACATCAAAATAAAACACCATTGTCTCATCTAAAATAAATAAGTATCAATCATCTAAAAGATAGGAAATTCCTCAATCTCACCCCTCCTAAAAGAATGAACATTTCCCTCAATGTGCAAGGGACAACAAAGAGTAAGCATAAGCGAAAGTAGTGAGTACTAGAATTCCCTTGTCATATCAATCCTATTGTGGTGGTGGTGGAGCTGGAGAAGTGTTCATGGGGGCATCAATTCCCTCATCTATCGATGTGCTCTTGAGATTAATCTTAGACCTTACAGGCTCAGGCTCAACCTCAGGCTCACTCACACTGGATGTGCCTATGATGGATTGGTCTAGAACAGATGCCATTTTCACTATATCCATGATCTCACTCTCCAACCAATCTAGCTCCTCCCGATCCTATTGACTCTGCTCCACTCCCAATGTCTCATCATTAGTCTCTAGGGTGCTCACCTCTTAGTTTCTTCATCGCCATCACCTGGAACCTTTACAGTCATTTCCTTCCTTGGGATCACAACCTCATCCACCTTGAGTGGTAGATCTTCTAGCCCATCAAAGAATGTAATCAAATCAGTGGCCCGGAGGCCTGTTACCTCCTTCTTCAACACATCAAGATCAGCCTTCAAATCTAATGTGTCTTCACTTCCACCATTTGCCTTCTCAACCTATACCGCTATGTTTTATAAGCTAGCTAACTCCTTCCCAAGATCTTCAATCATTGACTCGAGCCTATCCATCCTCAACTTGTGAGCTTCCATCAACTCATATTGTTTTGCCTCAGCCTAGCCTCAACTATCTTAGGTACATATGACTCATGGCCCAAAGATTAGCTACTTTGGCTAGCCAGCCAAATGCAAGAATAGTGGCCATAGTGAGTGGGGGTTGGTCATCTATAGCCTCTGCCTCTGTGGATGGAGTAGGAGTGGAAGATGAGTGTAAAGTAGGAAAGTAAAAAGGTATTCCTACGTCAGTGCCCAGCTCTTAGCACCAGACTTGAGGGCCTCAATATCTACAATAGGTGTTTTGTCAGGTGACTTCTTCTTAGCCTGTCCTCTTCATCTCTCAAATAATCATCCTCAATCCTCTGGATGTTAGTGGATGCCGATGGAGTTACCTTCACGTTGATCTTTTTTTTCCTTAATATTCCAGCCCTTTTGCATAACGTGGTAATGAGGTTAGGAAAGGGTAGTGAGATTTGGACTTGCTTTTCCCTTGTGAGGATTTCAGAGGCAATGATAGCACTAAGATTCAGTCTCTGGTGATCCATGATACTCCCAACCAATGTTGCTTTATCCTGTTGAAGCACAGATTCATTTTGTGATGACATCAAATTGTTGCTGATAAACCCAAACCAAAATCTTGCACGATATTCATCTCTTTCTTTTCAATAATGGTTCCCTCCTCTAAGTACGAGGGAGTTGGAATCCCAATCATTGGGGCCAACCAAGCTTTCATATTATTAAGTATTTGAACCTTCATCATCTCTTCCATGTCATTTTTATCCTAGTGTACACATTCCAGAATATCTTGATCTCAATCTGACTGCATGGGACTTGCAAATCTCGAACATCCACAACATCATAGAGTTAGAGCATCGATTTCACCCTACTTTTGTTCTTTAGAATGGCTTTCTCATAGGACTCATAAAATTTATAGACCAAGGAGGGCACATATGGATCCCAAGGTTTGGTGAACATTTGGAAGTTATGAAACTCGAGTGTCTCCCAAACTTTCAGATCACTATCGATCACTCCATCAGTGGATAACTATTTCTCCTCAGAGATTGTTCACTTTCCCTCTGCCCTAAGCTTGTTCAAATACGATAAGGCTATTATTTCTTAGATTGTTTGGGATGTCTGGAGCAGAGGATCATGAATAGTTTTTGACCTGGCCTCACTCCGGTGCCTTTTTGGAATTGTCTCCGAAGTAGGCTTCTTAGAAGCTCTGTATCTTTCTTCTTCCTCATCTGAACTTGTAAATGTTATATTGAGTGGTTCTTTTTTATCAGTGGTGGTTTCCCAGTGTTCATCTACTTTCCTTTTACCCTTTCCTTGTACCTCTTTTTGAGGTTACTAAGATCTTTGTTTGGCTCTATCGGGAGCTATGACAACTCTCCTAGATGCTCGGGATCTATCCACTACTAGAAAGTAGGCCTATAACAACAAATTTTATAGCAATGCATAGGAAACCGTTATCATAGGAGGTCTATTGCAACAGTTCGAAATGTTGCTAAAGAATTCGAGAATCAAAATATAATGTAGTAATAGAACTGTTGCTATAGAGTTAAAACTGTTGCAATAGGTATTGCTATAGCAAAACTTATCGAAACTGTTGTCATAAAGTCATTTATGGCAACACTTTATGAAAAATATTATCTATTGGAACGTTTAATAAAATTTTGCTAATCTTGCAAAACATAATTTTTACTTTTATTTTAAATTAATTTCTTAAATCAACACTACAACAAACAAACAACAAAAACATACCCAGTAAATCCCACAAGTCGGGTCTAGGGAGGGTAGAATATACGCTGACCTTACCACCACCATAGTAGTAGAGAGATTGTTTCCTGGGAACCCTCATCTCAAAACCCGTAAGCAGAAAGAACTAGATATGATAAAAAGGGAAGGGAAGGGAATAGAACAGAAAGAGCGACTAATAATGAATAACACATGGCAGTACATAACTAAGATAAAACTAACACATAATATGATAGATAATGCGAACGCATGATGAAAAGCACGTCCTC